>PVIJ01012255.1:0-50653 GCA_004024925.1 Scalopus aquaticus | reverse complement strand
CTCCCCTGCCCTGCCCCAACTCATTGGGAAGTGGACTTACTCTGTGTTCTTGAAAGTTTTTTTTTTTCTTCTCCTTTTTATTTACCCACTCTGGGCCAGAGAGATTTTCCATCTCTACTGAATTTCTTCTCTTGGGAACTAAGTCTTTCAAATCTCTCTGAATGCAAGTCTTCAAATGAAAGTAGTCTATTATTTTGTATTACTTTTTAGTGAAATTAATTTATATAATTGCAGTATAGAATGCAGATTCAATCAAAAGATAAATAGGAAAGATAATTAACAAGTTAACAATCCCTCTATAGTTACTACTTACGTTATAGGAACTAACTTTAAAAGTTTGATTTTAATACTTTTAAGGTGATCAGATGTTAAATAAACAGGGGACAGGGTAATTCTTACAAGTGATTCAATGAAGTCAAACCCTTCAAGAAAAAAATGGTGATTAAATACACATAGCATAAGATTATCATTTTAATCATTTTTCAGTGCTCTGTGGCATTAAGTACGTTCACATTATGTGCAGCCATCATCACCATCCATCTGCACAACTTTTCCCTGATCCAGACTGAAGATACTCCAATTAAACACCAAATTCCCATCCCCTGGCAAACAGTCTATTATACTTTTTGCCTCTATTCATTTACCTACCTTACATTAAGTGGAGTCATAAATGTCTTTTTGTTGTTTTCATTAGATGTCCTCAAGTTTATCCATGTTGTAACCCATGTTAGAATTTCACTACTTCTAAAGGCTGAAAATAGCCCATTATATGTACATGCCACACTTTGCTTATCCAGTCATCTGTCGATGGGCATTTGTATAGTTTCCATCTTTTGTCTATAAAGTCACATTAAAAAATGTATTGAGTTATAATTTTCCTGCAATACAATATACTTATTTTAAGCTTACTGCTTCTTAAGTACACACAGAAATGCAGTATCCCTCACACTCAAGTTATAGAATATTCCCATTATCCCAGCAGTTTTCCTTTTGTCCATTTTCTGATCATTCTCTTACCCCAAACCACCCCATCACCTGAGCAACAATGGTCTGCTTTCTTCCACTCTACATTAGTTTTCCAATTGTTTTAGACCTGAAGGAATTAGTCATGAGACACATAATTCAGAATGAAAGGTCATTACTTGCAAGTAGTGGTTAGGCTCTGGAGACAGATATTGGAATATGTCCAAAGACTGCCATGCCAGAGGTACAAACTCAGTGTTGCTTTGTTATTTGTGCACAAAAATGTCAGCTTGGTGGATCAAGGTTAGAACTTTCTTGTGGGAAAGTTAGTTGGAAAAATAAGATCACAATCTTCTGAAGAGGATAATTAAGGAGGGACTATATTACATTTTCATCATTCTGTTATTCGTATTTATAGTCCTAAAAGAGGCCAACAAAACAAAACAAAACAAAATGAAGTGAAAACTACGCTTGTCCGTGTGCTCCCTGCTTGACCCCTTTGACTCCTAAAGGTGCCGCCCTGACCAGACACCACAGCTCCTTCCTCTGGTGACTGCCCTGCCTCGGGTGGTTCTGTGTGCTCAAGGCCCAGATCTGATCTTTGACACAGAAGTCGCAGGGCTATCAAACTGGAATAATTCTATCAAACTGGAATAATTAGGTTTAAATGTCCTTTACTAATGAATACTGGATTTGGATATCTGATGACGCAAAGGTTTCTTGATATATTTTTTTTTAAATAGGGCCAAAATGGAAAGAAAGTACCTTTCTGTCGGGCAAGCCAGGCTTCTTTACATTCTTAGGCTAACATAATGAATTTCTAAATTCTTTTTAGTTTTGTTTCTTGAGCTCTGATTTTCCCCCAAGTTATTGAATAAACTTAGCCACTAGCTTAGCTTTTCTCAAGAAGTTTTCGTTTATGTACCTTCTCATTGTCTTACACTGCGTTGTTTTTTTTTAAATATATATTTTTATTGTTATTTATGTCTTTTACATTTTGTATTCCCCTTGGGTAGCCCACCACCAATTCACCCGTGATCCATCTCCATGGTCCCTTGTGTTCTTTTCTATTCCATTTTGTGCGCTTTTCCTTCCCTCCCTCCGCCCCCCCCCCCACCCCCCTGCTGATTGTCTCTCTCCTATTTGGTTTCCTTATAGTCCTGTTATAAGTGAAACCATTCAATATTTTTCTCTTTCTTTCTGGCTTAGTCTTACATTGCTTTGTAACATCTTCACCATTCCCTCTATGCTGTATTTTGACAAGTAGATAATTTCTGCTCCCGTATTCAGTAGTTCCCTTTATTCCTTCCTCGCCCTCTCCCTTTCTTTCTTTCGCAGTTCTTATTTCTTGATTATTTATGCCCTTAGGTAGTCTATATGTTGAGTAACCTACTTTTCCAAATTTTGTTATTTAAATTCCCACCATGATATATGTGTGCAAAATTTAAATATATCATCAAACAAAAAAGTAACTTTTTAAAATCTTAAATGATTAACATAAACAAATGATTCAAGTGTTACGAAGTTCTCTATAAAGCAGTTCATTCTATAAAAGCACTTTCTACTTTGAATCAAGGGCTGACAATCCATAGACAACTTTTCTAAATATGTGAAGTGAGTAAACATGTCTGCATGTCCATTATCATCTGTCATCTAGGAGTTGGGAGGAAATAAAAGTTTGAAATAAATCTGGGGAGATAATTTAGCAGAATCAAGTTATGTGAGATAATGAAATGAGAGAACCTCTTCTTAATGGGTATTGATGGATTAATCAAAATAAGTGAGGCTAGAGGGCAACCTGTGGTTTTGCCAGATCTGTGGCAAGGTTAGAAAGTTAGCATTTGGCCAATGGGAAGGAGAGTTGCTGTAAGGTTGCAATCAGGGAAATAGTAAGTAAAAGGATTTAAGGAATTGAAACTGGGAGTTGAGTTCTCTGAAGAAAGCAGTCTGAGTTAAGTACCAAAGGAGTTTAAAGAGGAAATACCTAGTTGGAATACAGTCAGAACATCTCTCCTGTAGGATATTCTGGAAGCTGAGGAGCAATTGCAATGCCCAGGTGCCATGTGGGAAGAGAGGTATGAGGTAGGCATTGAAAAGAAATATTGCTACTTTATAATTTTACTTGGTACATTCTATCATTTTACCTACAGTTCTGCTGTTACTTTTTCATGTTTACAGTAATTAATTAAAAATCTATAAAAGCGCCAATTAACATTTTATTCCACACTAGTTTCTAATCTTATAGCTCTGTCCCCATAAAGTAGCATAGTCAGTCTTCATATAATCACATTCCTTTGGAATCTTTTTAATAGATAGTGTTGAATGCCAGGTTACTATGGGTTTGCAAATATAAATTAAGTGATTCAAGTCTTATTTCCACAATGGGGTAATCAAAGTGGGGTGATACTAGATAATTTTTGTTTAATTAAAATTGAAAAACATCCCATGTGGTAAATTTGACTAGAATAAAATTCTGAGACCACTGAAATTATCCTAGTAGCATTTTATTTGCAAGCATATGAGAAAATTGACCATGTTTATTTGTGTTCTAAGAGTAATTTTTCAATTCTACTAACACATGTACACACACCATACAGGTAAGTGGAGATAGGAGTCAGAGAAAAACAAAACAATTTGTTTTAACTTTATAAATAATTAGGGGGGGGTCTGAGAAAACTGGATAGTTTATTAGAACTTTGTGTGTATAGTCAAATACCTAGAGAAAAACAGATCTTTGATTCACTTAGAGCGTCAATTTTAAATAATATTTAGCTAGGCAGGTGACTATCACCTGAGTTAGAATATTTTCTTAGCACCCCAAAAGCTGTTTACTGTCGAATATTTAGTTCTAGTTTTAGGCCAATTAGAGGTTAACACTTAACTCCCTTTGTGATTTTAAAAGAAAAAACAAGGGAATGATACTGTCTTTAAATTAATTATCAACAGTTTCTTAGGCTTGACCATATAAGTATTTTGTTTAGTTTGGGACAAATTATTGAAATATGACATAACAGTCACTGGAATGGTAAATAGGAAATTTTGGTATTAACATGTATTCTTGAGGATGGGTTTCCATGCTGTCCAGAGATGGACAAAGCATACTTGAAAAATCTTATTTTCCGTTATTAACTTCAGATTATCTTTCAACCTATGAACTCTTCTTTCATCCCCCAACTATGTCCTACCCATCAAATTAAGTATTTGATAATCACTGTTCAAAAATATGGCTCCTATCAATCCCTAAGTACATACTTCCTCTACATAGTCACATTCTCCTATAATCATACTCTTCCCCATTTTTAATTGTAAAATACACATAACGTAAATTACCATCTTAACTATTTTTAAGTGTCATAACCAGCTTGGTGGCATAACGTACATTACTATTCTTGTGCAACATCACCACCATCCCTCTCTAGAACCCTTTTCATCTTTTGAAACTGAAACTATACTCATAAAACTCCCTACTCCCAGTCATGCTTATTTTCTACATGATATAAACCATCTCCTGTTAATATTCCAACTACATTGTAACCCCCTTGAGAGAGCAGCCATGTATTAGTTATATAACATACACATGGCGCTTACTGTCAGCACCGTTCTAAGTGCTTTGCAAATATTATCTGACATAATTGTTCACCTTAGTATGTTCTAGAGTGGCTAGCATGTAGGCGTGGGAGACATAAAATATTTGTGGAATGAACTTCGCTACCACTTGAGTATTTTCAAGTGACTCTGTTATTCTTGTTGGAAAGTTACAAAGGGAGCAGGTGTGAAACTGAATAAAAGAAACCAGATTCAAAATGGAGACGGTGGCTATGAGCGAGGGAGCGCATGCGCCTCCTACTCCTTGAGTTTGCAGGACCTCTCCTTGCTCGGCAACTAGAAGCTGTCCACCTCAATAAGAAACTGCCACAACCTCTGATTCTCAAAGAACTTATTCGAAACGGCTCTTTCCAATTTTCGACTAAAGCTTTACAAAGCCTACCTTCCTTTTGCCTCCTCCAACTTGCCTATGGTTCGCCAGTTTGCTGTACCCGATTGTAATCCTTCTGCTCTTCCGGAATTAACTCAATTTGATCAGAAAAAGAACTTGCTGCTTCACTTCAAGGTTGTCATAATTTATCCTGGGGAAATGACTTCAGGCACAGTCTGACACTAGGTCGCAAATTTAAAGAAGCCCTTTATTTTAGCCACGTAGGGTAGGTTCCCACTGATGAAGCTAAGAAGGGCGCTATTCCGGAATGATAGAGAGCACAGGAAGTGACTCAGCAAAGTTAAGGTTTTCCTTTCTATGAGGAAATGTGATCAACTCTGAGAAGACTCAGGAAAAGGTAAGACCCCTTGGCTGGGTGGCCCAGGCAGGACAAGTCCTCCGGGTCTCTGGAGGGAGGGGGCGTGACCAAGCAGGGGGCGGGGCCTTGGGCGGGGCCTCGAGGGCGGGGCCCGGCAGCTGGGCGGGGCCAGTGGCTGCACCGGGCAGTGATGGCGGCGGACGGGGACTGGGAGGATTTCTATGAGTTCCAGGAATCTACCCGGAGCCTCCAGAGCCAGGAGAACTGCAACGCGAGCGCCGAAGCCGGGGCAGGTGTGGGCGAGGGAGGCGACGGCTTTCCGGCGCTGGCCTGCAGCTTGGAGGAGAAGCTGAGCTTGTGTTTCCGCCCCTCGGGGCCAGGCGCCGAGCCCCCCAGGACGGCAGTGCGGCCCATCACGGAGTGCAGTCTCCTGCAGGGGGACGAGTGAGTCCGGGCCCTGGTCGGGAGCGGGCCGGAGCCTCCCTTGCCCTTGTCCTCCCCCTGCCCTGCCGGCTGGCCCTCGGTCTGCAGCCTCCGTGGGACTTCGGCCTCAGGCTCCTCCCCACGCCTTCCTTCCGCCTCCATGGACTGGAGTCCCCGCCCCGCTTGCTCCCCCACCGCCCTCCAGGCTTTGGGGGTCTCCGTTTGCTGCGCGATTTAAATCCCCAGCTCCCTGCTCCCCACTCTACTTAAACCCTCCCCCACCCCACCCGCCACTGCCTTCCTCCTTTCTAGAAACCAGCCTAAGTTTTGTTTCGAGGGTAATCCTGTACACAGTTGGGGTTGGATACCATACCTCCTTATACCTCCTCCATACCTGTGTAGCCTTTAATTCATCCCAGTAACATTTGTTAAACTACGGCTGAGTGCCAGAGACTGCCTCACACCTGCAGTGCCAAGATGTCTGCACATTGCCCCTCTCAAGTAGGGCACAACCTAGGGTGGGAGCTAGATTTGTAACCTACTATTTGTATGGGTGTGACGAGTGTTCTAATGGACATATGTACAAAATAATAGGAGGTTTTTAAGTGTGTGTGTGTTTGTGTGGGGCGGGAGGTGGGGTTGGGGGGTGAGGGGGGAGATTCTAGAGTCTAGAAAGACTTCATGGAGAAAGAAACACGAAATCTATCTTGCTGAACTAGTGGGAGTTTGTCTGAAAGGTGAAGAAAGGTCTAGGATTCGTTGAGTGTATTGGCTGGCATGTGCTAAGTACCAGGGTGGAAGCTGCATTTCTGTCGCGGGAATTTATTGGGTCCCCGTTGAGAGCCCAGGTTGAATGCAAGCCCCTCTCTCACCTCCCCCTTAGCAAAAAACAAAACAAACAGAAAACCAGGAAAGGCTCGGGACCAGTGCGTAAACAGGTAAATATTACAGAATAATCACCACTACGGTAATGGAAAAGTCACAGGGATTTATGAAAGCTAGGGGCAGAGTTCCTGGGGACACTTCAATTAACCCAACTATGATGGTTAAATAAGGGTTGTACTTATGTGCCTTGGACTTACCCCAAAAGACATGGTGAGAGTGAGGGAACTTGAACCTGTTATATGTATATATTTGTGTGTGTGTGTGTGTGTGTGTGTGTGTGTGTGTAAAATACATAAATATATAGAACACATTCATATATATAGGGAGAGGAGTTTCTGGAGAGGCATGAGAGTGAAAGGGGCTTCCAACCTGATGCTTTCCTTTTCTCTGTGCACCAGATTTATTAGGAGTAAGGCAGGAAGCTTGGGAAAAGGTGGTTGGGAATAGCGGCCTGTAAGTATGGCTGAGCTTGGAGAACACACCTTTTCATTGGTACCTCTGTGTAGTGTTCTGCCTAGGTATAGAGGAAAGAACTTGGATTTTATAAGCACAAATGTGTATGCATGCAGCCGGTGGCAAAGGTGACATACTTGAAAGTCTGTTTCCAAAGAGAAGATAGTTTTATAGATGTAGACTTATGTATGGAATCGTTATGGCTCAGGACATATTCTGGATTTTAAATTATATTATGTATTTGGATTTATTAAGAGTAACTCCTCAAAACAGATGATTGGTTTGTACACACAGATTCGTTTCCTTATTTTTGCTTTGCCTGTACTGTCTGGAACATTGTTTTATCCTTTGATTAAATCTTAGGATGATATAAAATTTAAAGAAATGTTACTCTTGATAATAGTTTCTAGTACTTAGGTTGGCAGTAGTACATATCGCTTGATTTGGAAATATTAATACATAAGAAATCTTTTTGGAACTGGGGGCTAGTAGCCCCTCTCATTGTCCCCTTTCTCTTGTATAAATCTCTTCTCCATAACTTGATAGGATTCATTTCTGCACCTTTCATTAGATTTGAAACTTCTTTTACCCAGATACTGCCTTCCCTTAGGTAACTTATTTAACTTCTCTGAGCCCTGGTTTAAGTTTTAGTAAATATGGGTTTTGTAATCTCCCAGGCTTCTATTTGAGAAAGGTTTCATGTAAGATTTCATGTTGGCAGGACTTTAACCTCCTTGGAAAAGAGCTATTTTGCCAGTTGTTTATGACTGGATGTAATCCTTTATGATAAGGATGAAGGCAGTTCTCATTTCTTGAGAATTCTAGAAATCTTTCACTTAAGTTGACCCTATGTCCTTCTCCCCATAATTGTTCTGACCTTGGTGGAGATAGAAGACTGTTAATTATCCTTCTTTCTTGGAAGATCCAATTCACTTTGTCACAAACAAGCCTCAATTACAGTCTCACTTAAGATGGGGCCAACAAAGAGACAAAACAAATCTCAAAAACTCTGGACTGTCATCGGATATTAGACACTATCCAAATTCCTTTGTCAATTACTCAGTTTTTGAGAATTTTTTTACCCAGGAAGGGGTAGGGCAGAAACTCAGCAAGTTTAGCAATGCAGAGGTGTGACCTCTGACCTGAGTTTAGGCATGGAGGGAATTATGATTCCAACAGAGAATAGGGATGAACCATGCTTAAGAGATTTGCTGGGTAAATGAGCCAGTTTCTAGAACTTTCTGGGTTCATTTTCATTGAGGGTGATATGGATTCCAAAGCCCAGCTGCAGTTTGGAATTTCTTGTCTTTGGTAGCTGTAATCTCCTTGCTGCTTCTCTTTTATCACTAAACCTGTGTTCATTAAAACAAGTATGTTGCTTCTATATCTTTTTTCTTTTTTAAAGATTTATTTATTTATGCATACAAGCGGGGTACAGGCCTGAGGCATAGGGCAGCGAGAGGGTTCACCAGAGACAGAGTGGGGAGCAGAACAGGCAGATTGACTGAAATACACTGCTGAGGGGAGCAGCGGGCAAGGCAGGAGAGGTCTGCCTCGCCACGTGGGAATCTCCCCGGCCCAGTGTCGAACTCACGGCACTGCTTGCTACCGACAGCTCCACAGCGCAGCGCTTAACCGCTGCTGCACCACCAGGGAAGCCCTGCTTCTGCATTCTTAAGCTTGCATTCTAGTTTTATACCCCCCCAGTGGTCTTATTTTTGTATCCTAGTGGCCTGCATACTTGGGGAAAAACCTCACCCAATTATTTAATGGCTTCTTCACAATTCTTAGAGACCTCTTGTAAATGATAGTGTTTTTTTCTTTATGATCACTATGCATGTACCTCTGTCAGTCAATCATTTGATTTTCATTCAATCTTATTTAGAAGATTCTGCCTCGTTCACATGTTTCTGAGAAACAATATACGTACTTTTTTCTTTTGATATTTGGTGTTTCTTTCTCACTGTAGTACTGGGTATTTATTTAATAAAAGACATTTGGAGTGTTAACTTTCAGTGATTAAGTTTTCTTCTTTTCAAGGATTTGGAATGCCCTGACAGATAATTATGGAAATGTGATGCCTGTAGACTGGAAATCATCCCACACTAGAACTTTGCATTTGCTTACTCTGAACCTCTCAGAAAAAGAGGTAAGTTGGGAATTACACCATTAACTTCTGAGGAGCTGATTCTGATAATGGAACTAAAATAGCATTTCTCTTTCACACAGTTCATTTTGTTGCTTTTTGTTTCTAAACTTACAGCGCTTGAAGTGGGCTCTATTGCTATCATTCCGCCAGCACACACTCATGCTTTTATATGCTTATCTACATTTCTATCACTTGTGCTCCAACCTGCAGTCAGCATTTTTTCAACTCAAATAACACAATTTTTAATTTATTTTTTAAAGAAATACTATTGTTTTATATCTTTGTTAATTTTTTTTTTTGACAAGATAGGACTTCTCCCTTCAGGAAATAGCATAATTTTGATGTGCTGAGACCACATAGTAAAACATCCTATCCTTTGATTTACTCTATTAAGGATATTGTGATATCAACTGTTACTTGTTGATGAATTTAATGGTGCTGTTGGACACGGCATGTTTTCCAAAGACTATGTATTGAAGAAATTCTGAAGGATATTTTAGCTCTTGACTTTTTAATGTGTTCTTGGCTAACTGTTAGAGATTGCCATGTATATCTTGGTCTTGCAAAGTGAAGATGCTTGACTAGAAAGTGTCAGAATAGGCGGTAGGACAGCTAGGGGCAACAGAAAAGGTAAAAGAATTGCTTGAGGTGGAAAATTAGTGTTTTTTTTGTTTTGTTTTGTTTTTTAAGGCCAATGAGAAATGTAGTCAAATAATGCAAGTTTCAGGGCCTATTTAAGTTCCTTGTCAAATAACAATATAAACTCATGCCAGATCTTTTCATTGAGTATATTTGTGTAATTATTGCGTGTATACCATAGTAGAACTATATTTTAAATGCTGTTGTTAATGCCTTATGAAAATGATTTTCTTAAATATGATACAGAAAAGTCTGATGCCTGCTATTTCCTAGTAAAATACAGAATTCTGACTGTATCACCCAGTATTCTACTAGGTTTAGAATTCTTAGTGTTTGTCCCAGTTTCTGACTTCGCTAATCTGTTTTGCAGGCTGATATGGTGTACATTTATTGAAAAGGAATAAGGACAGAATATCTTAAGCTCTGTCTTCTGTTTTTTTTTTTTTAGGTCCCAGCTATCATTTGGGCTTAATTCAAGTTTCCCTTCCTCTCTGAAACTTCCTATTACTGTCTTAGCCTTTGCTGATCTCATGGAATTACATAATTTTAGAGTTGGAAGGGACTTTAAAGGATACTTAATCCAGCTTCTCAGTTGGGGGGAATCCCCACCTACAGCATCTCTGCCAGATGGTCATTTAGCCATGGCCTAAATCCCTGCACGGAAGGAAAATGCACTCCTCTCTGTGGGCATCCGTTACACTTGTGGGAGTGTGAAAATCTTAACTTACTGCCTCATAGTCCGTCGTCTCCTGCGTACTAGTCCCCATAGTGCTTTGTCTATTTCTGAAATCACTATTGTGTTCTTATTAATCATCTGTTTCTGATTCTGTTCTTAGATTTTCACTACCTGTTAGGTATCTTTGCTTTTATCTTTTTAGTGACTACCAGTGTACCTGGTACATAGTGAGCTAACACATGTGTTATTAAGTGAATGAATGAATAATCACATTAGCGAGACAGTGAGGTCAGAGACCATGATAGAAAGGTGTTATTTTAATTAAATAATTTTTTTCTGTATTGTTTACTGCTTAATTAACAAGAGCCAGTTAATGGGTACTCTTAAATAGTACAGAAGAGATCCTTTAGCTTCAAAGAGAAGTGTATTAGCAGAATGAATGGAACACTAATCCAATTTCATTGAATAAAATGTATTATCTTCTTTTGCTCTTAGATTGCATCTTAGGAAGTCAGTGCCCTTTTTCTGCCTTTTAACTTGTTTTCGATGCCACGGTAATGATATTGCCAAGGGTAAATTAGTAATGACTTGAAGTTTAGTACAATAGTCATTGTAAAAGCCTCCCTTGGGAAACTCAGCAGATTAAAGTGGATAAGTGGATTACTCCTCTGTCACCTGGGTGGTCACGTGACTAGGTGATGACCAGAATGAAGCACCAGCTCTGTTCCTTGGGAGTGAGCAGCACACGGTGAGCTCCATAGAGAAAATGGCAGCTGTGTAAGAACAAGCCTGTCCCCTGTGAGTGTGTAATTTTTTTTTTTAACCTGGGAAACTTATTTTATTTACCATTGCCAACTGTTCACTTTATTCTTTCCATAACTGAAGTACGCAAATCTTTTGGAAGCATTCTTTAGATTGTTCCAATTGTAAAACAGTGTCCTTTGGAAATTTTTTTCATGACGAAAGGAGAAGAAATTTTTTCTTTTTTTGCATTAAGATGAGAAAAACATTCAGGAAAATCAGTTTGCTAGATTGCAGTCTTTTATTCTTTTGCTGATGTTTAAGATGGCACATGTTTAAATTTGATAGGTTTCTTCTAGGGTAAGTCTTCTGGTATATTCCAGATTCTTACATGGGCACATTTTTTCCATCTGAGGCAGCGTCAGTTTCATAGAGGGTAATATTACCACCAGCTCTGTATCTAACCCTGGCACAGAGAGGAGTGATAGGAATGCTTGGCAAAATGAAGGCATGTTGGTGCCGAATGGGGTAGTGAGTAATGATACCCATGACAGCCAAGGTTGGTCTTCAAAGCCCAAAAGGGATTCCAGCTGGTAGCATATGCCATCTCTGGGGGGAATGGGCTTGGCTCCCTCCCTGGAAAGATGGACAGGGTCATTACTGCTGTTGTCATGGAAATTTATTTTGATGACTTTCTGGTATCACTCCAGCAGTTTGACTGTAGCTCTAAACCTGCTCTACACCCACTGGCATTCTTGAAAATGTTTATATGTAGGATGCTTCTAAATTATTTTGCCTTGGGGACATCTCCTTTGCCTCCATTTTCCTCCTGCCAGGAGCATTTCTTCAAGGTCAGGGTCTTTGTTTTGTGTACCTTTTATCTTCAAAGGTAGAAACAGGCAGAAGTCTTCCTTGGAGTAATTTTAAAATTAAAACTTTTACACGTGTAGAGGGGAAAAATAAAACCATGAGTACTCAAATTACGACATGGAAGAATGACTTGTGGGAGGGGGGCTTGAAATTTCAGGATCAATGAAGGTAATTGTCATGTCTGCCCCATACCATCCACGCACCCTTGTGGTCACTGCAGCATTTTTCATGTCGACATCTACAACTTTGAAATTAAACATCCTGTGTCATCAAGTGTCACATTCCTTGACCTTTTTTCTTATTAGGATTACATTATTGTAAGAATAACTGTCATAGTTGAAAAAGTAAGCTACATGAAAAAGGCAGCCTCTGTGCTACTGACCTCATACTCGATATCAGCCTTCCATGAGCCGCCACTTTCAGCTGGTCTTTCTAGTAGATAACACAGGATTTTGTTTTTCAGTTTTAGATTATATTTATTTTCTATCCAGAAGAGGAGGTTTTTAACTCTCTTGTAGTCTTCCCTCCAACCCCCAACACCCTTACAAAAAATTCCCCCATCTTTACAGTGTAATTATATCCAAGTGTTTGGTTAACTTTCATTTGCATTCATTATTTAAATGTTCACACTGCACCCATTTTTGTGCATTATGATTTAATTTCTTCTTGTAAAGTTTTTTTCTTAGGATAATAAGTATTTTTTTTTTTTGTGTGGTGTATATACATATTGAACAGCTCACTAATGGAGCCTCAGAAGAGCCATAAACTCATTTTAGTAAGTGAAATACTCTAGGTAATCAATGTCTCTGCCTTCTTTCTGTTTATGATTTTTATTTGTGCCTAATGCAGTCACGAGTCCAGTCTGAACTGGATACTGTCTGGGTTAGCTTCACAGACGTCATTCAGGATCTTCATTTCACTATCACAAGACTTCCCTTCACATCTTTCTTGTATTAGATACATGGCCTGCTTCCTTTTTGGATTCCCTCCTGATTTAAATGGAGTGTATTCTGTAGTAGCTTTCTGAGAAAGGGTGTGTAACTAGCATGGTGTGGGGTGGAGCGGCACATGCAGCCTGCTGTTGGGAAAGGTGGCCCTTGAAGGCGCTTTGGCGGTTCTCACTTGCAGGCTCCTTACTCTGTGGGCTTGGTTCACTATTTAACTTTGTGGATGCTCCTGTTTGAGGATCTAAGTCAGGAGGGATTATACCTACTTAATTATGTCCTCAGTCTTATATTTGTCCGGTGTATGGGATAAATAAAATTTTCTAATTGAGTGACATGGCTGCTTTTTACATAGTAACTTGTTGCCCATTTGTTCCTTAGGAACTGTGTGTGTGTGTATGTATGTATGTGCCATTCCTTCCTAAGGAATAGAGTTCTAATTTCAGATCTGTTTATCACCTGAATAGTCACGTCACAACAAATAGATGAAGGATAGTTGATCATTTGTCCATTTTAATCTGCTGAGGTTTTCCAGGTAAGGGTTTTACAATTACTACTAGAACTGGCTCTAAGTCATTATTAAGAAATTGTTTCTATTGTTGTGGGCAGTGTTAAGGTACACTAGCTAGGCAGGGTGCCATGCCCCCGGGGAGGCTACAGCCAGCAGTACTAGCATCCTTGGGCACAAAGAGCTGAAGAGAGGAAGAGGTTATGAGAACCTGGAGAGTCCTGGTAGGGGAGAGGCCTGCTTCACAGTGGCTGTGACCTTTGGCATTTCTGATCAGAGGGCGACCACAGAGAAAATCGCCCAGTCTCCCCTCCTCTCATCCCCCTTTCCAGTCTTCTGCTAGAGTCTTCCCGGTAGTGTTTTAAGCCAGCTGGAAGCCAGAAGTCCGGGGCGTCCGTAAAGGTCAGCCTCCTGGGCGCAGAGCGGGGTGGAAATGGTGGTGAGGCAAACAGTTTTGAGCACAATAAGGTTTAAAGATGTTTTTGGAAAATTCTTTTCTTGGAAGAAGAGGTGTTCAAGTGTAATAAGGGCTCATTGTGCCCCTCATGGACAGTTCCTGTCTGCTAGAAATTAATTACTTGTTTTTACTCTGAATATGAGAAGGTAAGTTTGCAAGGAACTAACTTTGTTTTCTGTTGAATTTTCGCATATACCAACCTTACTGTTGGACTGTTAACTAAATAACATTTGCTGCTAATCCTGCCCACTTCCTCCCTCTACTTACTATAATTCCCTGTAACTTGCTAATAAATACCACATTCTTTTTTCTATCATCAGCTTTTATAGCACCCAAAACAGCTAGATATGCATCTCTTTTGGGAAGTAGGAGATCTGTGCAGTCCCTTAGCAGTTTCATATTCTATATTTCTCTCATTTCTGTTGGAGATAAATATGTAAAGCATTTATCACACAGCCTGGCACAGAGTAATTGTAATCATTTCTCTTTTGTGGGAAAATTCTTGACAGATGCTTCCTTGCATCTTTTACTCAAACACTGACTTTGTCTTGATCAGCGTGGTCTGCATTTTTTTTTTTTTTTTTTTTTTTTTTTTTTTTTAGGGGGATCAGAAGAACAGGAGTGAAGGCCAGAGGAGTGGCGGGGTGGGGCGGGGGGGAGGTGAGAGGATTCACTAGACAGAGTGGGGAGCAGAAAAGGCAGACTTACTGAAATACACTGCTGAGGGGAGCAGTGAACAAGACAGGGGAGGCCTGGTGCTCCATGTGGGGGTCGAACTCGGACCCGAGCGGTGATAGCGCTGAGAACCCCTAGGCCACCAGGGAGGTCCCCACAATGGCCTGCTTTTAACAGTGGGTGTTTTTACTTTAGATAAGTGACAGTTTGCTCTTTGACACATCAGATGATGAGGAGCTGAGAGAACAGCTGGATATGCATTCAATCATCGTCTCCTGTGTGAACGATGAGCCCCTCTTCACTGCAGATCAGGTATGAAGGAGAAGTTCTTCGATGAAAGGAGAAGGGGACTGCGGGCTGAAAAAGGATTTCTTATTGTGGCAACAAATAATGGGTTATTAGAACTGACTTTTTCCTGAATTTTCTGGTTCTATAGGCTTAACAGTTAACTCTTCTACTAAGAAAAGAAGTCTATGTAATCTGAAGCAGATGGAATTGTTAGCTGGAAAGATTTTCCAATATAGGCAATTTTCCAGTATAAGAATTGTTAAAACAGTACAAGTTTCTAAGGGAGGGTTATTGCTTCAACTGAAATCATGCAGAAATAATAACTGAATTTTCTGCTTTTAGATTTTGCCAGACATGGGCAAACCAAAATATATCTGTACAGAAATTATCTAGTTTCTCTGAAACCTGGGTAAAAATCTTACTGGAAGTACATTTTGTATACTCCAGAAAGAAGTGAGCATTATTCCTTTGGAATGTTCTAATAATGTCAACCCTGTATTCATTTAAAACCAGTTGAATCAGCATTCTCATTTTCTGAATACTCTTCCCACTTATGTTGTATTCTCAAAATGTAAAATGTTCCTTAACCGTTGAAACTGAATACTACCACACTGTACTTTTGGGTTGGAAAGAAGAGGCCATTAAGAGATTACAGCACAATTGGGAGGAGAACGTTAAAAATGTGTCATATTTATGGTTGGATTATTGTAGGCATGTAAAGAACAAAGCAGGTTAATAGGTTGAAGGCCTGTGGGAGCCAGAGGGTGATACTCTGGGGGAAAGGTGGGGCCTGAGAATTCATAATGCCATAAGCTGATTTCAAGACTCAGAGCAACAGATACTGTGTTCTTGGGAATTTCCTTGTACTGATTTACAATTATTTAGGAAAATCTTGTTAGTAATTTAACATAATCTCTACCTCTTTCAGTTTTATTTTTGTTTTTCCGGTATACCTATTATATGTTAAGCCTGCTGTTTGATAATTTTTTTTCTAATTTTTTTTTTTAACTCTTAGACCCATTGTTTTCTATATATTGAGTATTATTTCTGGTATTCCTTAAAATTTTCACTTTTATCCATCTCAGCTTTGGGAATCTGGAATAGGACAGAAGACTTTTGTAAAATTTGAACAGCATGCATGTGACTATAGATCATTGTTTGAAAAGCAGATATATCTGAAATTTTTTTATACAGCTTTTTTTTTAACACCATGCTTCTTCATTTTAGAATCTCTTTATCTTTTATTGAATTAATATATGAAATTCCTTTACTACTATAGAGGTAATTTCTTAAATCTGTTATAATTTTATGATAATTTAATTAAGTGACTTTAGATTGGGCTCTTGCATGTATTATATAGTTTGCTTCTGTCATTTATTTTCTTTTAACTATAGCAGTGATCTGCCCCTAGTATGTCTGGGTATATCATACATGTGTTTGTAGCACTGTCTCTCAGACATTGCAAGATCTGTAAGTGCCTACAGAATTAGTATAATTCTGTACACATAATATGTTCATTATGAACATATTAAATCTATTTAACTGTGTTTTATATATATATATATATATATATATATATATATATATATATATTTATTTATTTTTTGATAAGCCATGTTCACTCTCACAGTCAAAATTCTTGTACCCTGCTGGTTAAGGGAGAATTTAGCACCCTGGTACCTTGGCTGCTTCAGCTGAGAACTATGTTCGTTTTTCCTATGTATACTTAATTAACACTGATATGCATATTTGGAAGGTTATTGAAGAAATCGAAGAAATGATGCAAGAATCCCCAGACCCAGAAGATGATGAAACCCCCACACAGTCAGATCGGCTTTCAATGCTTTCCCAGGAAATTCAGACTCTCAAGAGGTCTAGTACAAGCAGTTATGAAGAGAGTAAGAAACCCTACTCAAATCACTGTTGTTGTTTCTTTTATGCTTTCTGTATATTTCATTCATGCAGTGTGACCATCTCCAGAAGCCTTTGATTCTCATAGACTGGGATGTCACCCCTTCTCAGAACCCCCTCAGTCCTTGAGCCTACTTGTTATTGTTGTTGTCAGACTCACCTTTGTAGCCTGGTTTAGTCAGCCTGAGCTGCTGTAACGAAGTACCACAGGCTGGGTGGGCTATACACCAGCCATTTATGTCCTCAGTTCTGTCAGCTAGAATATTGAGATCAAGCTGTATAGGTGCGTCTGGTTTCTTCTGAAGCCTTTCTCCTTGCCTTTCAAGTGGCTGTTGTGTCTCTATCCTCATCTGAATTTTCCTTTTTGTGTATTTGCATTCTCATAAGGGCCTCAGTCATGTCAGGTTAGCCCCCCGCCCCATGACCCCATTTTAATTTAATTATCTTGTTGAAGAGCCGTTCTTCAAATTGGGTCACATTCTGGGCTGTTGGGCTTGGGACTTCAATGATGTCCTATCTGTCACCAGGGAAATGGCGAGTAAGTGAAATGGGATGAGGGATTTGTCTTCCCCTTTCGTCTTCCCGGTTTTCAACAAATTCAGTTACTTTGAAGTTGAATTCTTTCACATCAAGCTCTCTTCCCATGTCGGCCAGAAGCTGTTAAGTTGCTCTCCCTGTTCTGCGTCAGCAGGTAGTTTGTATACTCTCCCTTGCCTGCATGTTTATTCTTTTCCTTGTAAAAGTTTTTTAAGTTTTGGCTAATGTGCTAGTCATGGGATGATTGTTTGAGACAAGTGAAAAATGGTGTTACAGTTTTCTTCTCAGAGAAGTATTTGCCCACCCACCTCTCTCCAGCTAGACCTTCTCAAGATTCTGGGGAGATCATGAACAATGTAATTCCTTAGAATGATTTTTGCTCTTTAGCATAAAACACCTTGCTGTGTACCATTTGCACATTTTTTTCTTAGCATCTGCTGTGCTCTTCTTTTGGTCGTAGGAGTAAAAAGGCTCTCAGTATCTGAACTAAATGAACTGCTGGAAGAAATTGAGACCGCCATTAAGGAATACTCTGAAGAGCTGGTGCAGCAACTGGCCCTGAGAGATGAACTGGAGTTTGAAAAGGAAGTGAAAAACAGCTTTATTTCTGTCCTCATTGAAGTGCAAAACAAACAGAAAGAGCACAAGGAAACAGCCAAAAAGAAAAAGAAACTCAAGAATGGCAGCTCTCAGAATGGGAAGAGCGAGCGAAGTCATATGCCTGGCACAGTAAGTGATGATTTGCAGGTGCCTCCAGGGGGCTCAGCCTGCAGGGCTGAATGGGGGGGCAGGCGTGGGGTTCCTCTCACCAGCACTAAAGGGATTCTTTTCTGGGATGCCTCTGTGGTCAGCAGCTTCAGAAAGGTCTTTGTTGGTGAGGGTATAGGATTACTCAGATAATTCAATATTGAAAATTTTAGGAGTTAAGTGGAAGGAAGAAAGGGGGAATAAAGGAAGAGGATAGCTTGAAGAAGTGGTGATTCAATAGATCAAAATGTTAAGTGGTTACTTATGTTTGATTGCAACTCCTATGAGTTGTATAATGAAAAATGAAAGGGGGTGCATTTATTTGTAACTGAGATGCGCTAAGCCTAGAAGAATAGATTGATTTGTAAACAGGTTCCTCCTGATTTACCAATGAAATTGGAATGTGAGGGTGTTGGAAGCAGATGTGCAATATCCACCATCTGGCTTAGTACTTGGCAGACTAGACTATTACTGATGAAAATAAATTTAGAATATTTGATTCTTTGATTCTCTGTAAAGTTTTTTGTCTTTTCATTTTTCTTAAATGGTCCTATTTCATTTCAGTTGTAAAATTTGCAACTAATTATATGAGATACTTTTCCTTACTAGTCTTCGTCATTTCATTTTTTTTTTAAATCAATGGCTACCTCGTGTGTTGCTGCCTTCATTTTGTTTGTATGTGAAGAAATGTTTTTATGTTTTAGTGTTTAATGGTTTGAAAAAGGGTCTATTTTTCTAAAGGGGATGTATCTTCTTAACCCTCAGTATTGATGACGTGATAGTACACATAACCACAACTGGCCAGTGTGGTTTGCTATGATATAAATTCTGTCTTTAATTAAGTTCTCAGTTCTTAAGAATCTAGAGAATTCTTAGGAATACTTTTGAAAGAAATGGATCTTGCTAAGCAGACCCTGATGGAATGCAGGAGAAGAGGATGCAGTTCTGTCTTGCTGGGCCACCAATGAGCCATTAGTGCACACAAGACTTTTACCATCCAGCTCACTCACTGGTCTGGGTTTTGCTGATGAGAAAATGGGTGTTGTCTTAGTGTGATGTCCATTGCACCAAGAAAGGACATCGTTTATAAACTTCTAGACTCTGAAAAAGTTCTCAGATATGTGGTACGAAATATTTTTGAGAAAAAGAGCATGAATGAGTATGTTTAGTCACTTCTTGTGACTACCATTAATCTGTAAACAAGTAAGATAAACTTTCAAACATGTTTGAATATACAATCCTGGAAGCTTTGCTTTAAAATATCAGGGGCAATATTTCATATCTCATATTTGAAAAACATTGTACCCTTTAAGGTGTTCTGTTAAACAAGTGTGGTAATACACAATACTTAACAACTCATTGCTTGGATGGTAGTTTCTGCCTACTTACTCTAGAGAGTACATGCAAATCCACCACTTACTGTTGTTAACACTTGACCAAAGAAAATAAATTTATTTCTAGTGAGGTTTAACGGCTTCTTTTTGTAACTCCCAAATAAGAAGGGTCAGAGTGGATTCATTTTGTAATTTTACATGGCAGTTATAGTGAGAAATGGACTTGGCAAGGCAGCATTTAGGAATTAACCCTTATTAGGATTAAGGTGGAGTCATACTAACAGTCAGTTCTGCACAGTATCTGGATTTGTGAAGTTACTTAGTGTCAAAGCCCTTTTATCCAGGGTGGTGATGGCATCCTTAAGCTTGTATACTAATTCCCTCTTTCTAAACCTAATGTGCTTGAGAAAGAACATTTCATCTGACACAGATAGCCCAAGGCCTCTGATTCTGTAAATAGTGGTAGTTGATTCAAAGGAGCCCTAAAATGAAGTAGCCGTTTGGATAAGCAGGTTCCAAGAGATACTACCTTCTCAAGGTAGTACCGTCTCAGGCATTTTATGTAACATGCAGTTTGGCATGATCTGATTTCTTGGTTGTTATTAGTGATAATAGCTTCTAAAATTTGGTTACCTTCTTAATGATAGCCTTTGCTATCTGTTTTCCTGGTAAATAAAACAAAAAGTAATAACTAAAGTAGTCACTTTTTTTTCCCTATTTTAGGTATTTATGTTTTATTAAGAGGACTTACACTTTTTCCTTAAGCATGGGATAGCGTCCTTCCATTTTTTTAAGTATGTTCCATTGATGTAACATTGACCTGTAGTTGGTATAACACTTTAGCCATAGTTCCTGGCTTGTTTTCTTTGGTCCATAAAGAGAATAATGAAATATCTGGGTGGAAATCAAGTAGAGTCAAACACTTTAGGTATTCATTTTGGATACATGCTTTGTTTAACATTTGCTGCAGTAGAAAAAAATTGGAAGGCTTCAGGATGCTATTTAGAGCATTAGAACATTTTTTGCGTCATGAACTAATTAAATACTTAAAAAGTAAGTATATTATAAAATCGAGATCTCAATTTGTTTTAATTTTTAAACTAATATAATACATATTTGGGATGATACACTATTAGTCATTCAGCAAATATTTGTGGAGCGCCTTCCTGTGCCAAGCTCTGTTCAAGATCCAGACAAGGTCCCTGTCCTCCTGAATTGAGTTGTAATGAGGGAGACAGGCAGCGAAGGAGTAAATAGGCAATGTCTTTAAGGTAGGAATAAACAAACGAAGGAATAAAGAGACAATGTAATTTCATGATAGAACAAAAGACTGGAAAGGTAGTGATTGTGGTCCCGTTGGGGACCTGCTTTGGATGGGGTGTCACTGTGTTTGCTCCTCCTAATTAGCAAGGCCCTTCATCCCTGTCTAGCTCTCCATTTGGAGGGGAGATTGCGGGAGTAGATCTTCTCTTTGGGAAATGAGACTCAACTGAGAGCAGAAAGCTTCTCTCCTTAGAGTCTGTTCAGCACCTGGAGCAGCAGAGGGCTGGGACAGAGCAGGAGAGCGCGCTCTGCCCGTCAGCCTGCTGATCTGCGTGCATTTCTGTTCGCTGACTGCTGTCGGCCTCGAAGCTCCTGACCCTCCCTTTTTCTTGCTTCCCCTGTCCACACAGGAGGTTTTCTAAATTCATCCTTCAGAATCATGGTCAAGCTTTGCCTTCCTTTCTTAGAACCTTCCTCGATGACTCTTCCTCCAATGCAGAATTGGCTTCTCTCTCCTCCTCTGGGGTTAGTAGTAGTCTTCCTATGTTCGTTAGTACTGTCACACCATGTTGCAATTTTTTTTTTTTTGTTTTCATGTCTTATCTTTGTGATGGTTCCCTAAGGATGGGAAATGTAATTTTATTTTCTTGGTATCCTTAGGTCCAACATGAAGGTAATTAAGGTACATACACTTTTTGCTAAAAAAATGTATGGTGAAAGAAAAACTTGCAAATCTGTATTTCTTTCTTGGGTCTTTCTGCCAGGTACCAAACCATGGAAGCTGAAAAGTATGTTAAGAGCTTTTGCGTATGAGCTGTGTGTGAATCCTGCTCCTGCCACCGGTTCCTACCTCTGCGTTTGGGAAAGAGTAGACAAAATGATGTGTCTAAGACTAGCCTACACCCCACATAAATGCTAGTGGCTATCGTCCAGTTGCCTACAAAACATTTTTCCTGAATATCTGGTAGAAATTTGAAATTCATCCTATCAAACCAAAATTACCTTTTTCCTAAAGTTGAATTTATTCCTTGTATTTTTTTCTTTTGGTTAGTGTAACTGGTTTATTCACCAAAAACTAGTGGAATTTCTAGGTCAAAGAAGATGCAGTTTTAAAAAGGGCTTTAAACCACCTTTTCATGTCTCCAACCAACAATGGATATTATTAGCCTTAAAATATATATACTGATCTGGTAGGCAAACAGTGCTTTGAACTGTTGACAATTTACTTTTCTGGGTTGCTGTTCATGTCACATTTGAAATGTTTTTCGTATTTACTCGTGAGGGTGCATACACTCTTGCTATCCGTTTCCTACGCCATTCAATCAGTGGCCTGCGTCTCTCCAGGAGAGTGCAGACTTCCCAAAGCTCATTCACGCTGTTTCCTCAGCTCCTGTTTCCCTTAGTTTTTTTTGCACATCCCTTAATATGGATTTGTTGAATTGAAACTTTACTATAAAAGAGATCGAATCCCAGAGGATTTGGGTTTGTGATATTTGAATTACTGCTGTTCTGTCAGGGATTTCTTGTCTGTGCCAGTTTTCTGTTTATGTGGTTTATTCTCACTCTGTCAATCAAACATTCATGAGGCCATTGAATTTCAGTGGCAGTTCCCAGGACTACAGACCAAGTGGAAGTATGGCCACTGTGATTTCATTTAATAATAACTTCTCATCTAGAGTTGTCTGTAGTTTTAAAGAATTAGTATTAGTCTCAAACCTTGGTAAACTTGGATGAATGAAAATGGAAATACTAACTCTTTGAAGATTGAATAAGGTTTCTGAATTAAAGGTCAAGTTGGTTACCTGAGTCTGGGGTTGAAAAGATAGGAATCTCTCTTTTGTGTTTGTGATAGAATATTGAATTTTGAATGCCTTTCTAACTTGAAGAAATCTATCCTGAAAACTTTGGGGATATTAGCAGTCAGTGACTCTGTTGTAAAAAGAAACTTATTACCCCAATTTATTGCCTTCGGAGGGGTGGGTGCTTCAAGAGGGGGCGAGCCAGCGGTTGGATGATAAATACTCTTACTCTATATATTCCTTTCATAGTGCACTACTTAGCCGACTCAGCCGAAATTATGACCAATAGCCAATCTGTTTTATTTCTCCTTTACATATAAAAATACCTCAGTAATAGGGCAGAGCTGCCTTTAAGAGAAATTTATTTTTATTTTGGCAGCTATTATTAGGTCATCCTGCAGTTATTCTAATTTATCCTAGATATAAGCCTAGAAAGAACTGTTCTGACCCAGTGACTTGACTTTGGGTCTGTTGTTTAAGACACATGGACCTGATTTTTAAATTTCATGTTTTTTTTTTCTTCTTTCTTTCTGATTTTTAAATTTCTAAACATGGTGTAGATCAGGGTTTTTTTTCCCAAGGCAAACTCCTTTCCAAGGGCCACATTGCCCCTTTGCCTGTTTGATAAAGTTTTATTGGAACACAGTCACATCTATTTGTTTACATATGGTGTATGGCTGTTTTGGTGTTACAGGGATAGAGTTGAATAGTTGTCACAGAAACTGTGTGGCCCACAAACCTGAAATATGTACTGTTTGACCCTTTGCAGAAAAAAATTGCCAACTTCTGATTAGACTAAAATTTAATATAGCTAAAAATGAGAAGAAAAGGATATGAACTCTATTTATGTGAGTTTGTATAGGTAAAAAAGTCATTATATTTTGACAAATTTATTATGAAATGGAGTTTTGTTTTTTCCTGAGTGTGTTGCCTTGTTCCTGTCCCTAGTGCCCCATCCAGCACTACAGTTGAACAGTGATGTGTTGGCCCATCTGTCTCTACACTACTTGTTATAGACACCCCACTTGCAACACACCTGTACTGGGTGTGTCAGAATCCAATAGCTAAGTGAACAGAGGCAGTGGGTAGACCAGTTGGCTCCAGTTTGGGGGCAAGGGGAAAAATTAAAACATTAGCATTGTCCTGGCACACTGTGTTTATTCATAGTAATAAAAAGTAGCTGAAATAAGGCAGAGGGGAAGTGGAAAAGGAGCTGATTCCCCCTCCCATCCCCTTCCCCCCTTTTTCCAAGTAGTGGCACTTCAGAGGATAAAGTCACGCTTTGTACATACTGAGTGGAAATAGTAACAAAATTTCAACAGTTATTTGCTGCTGATATTTAATACTATTTCTCTTTTTTCTTTATTGCAAAGAGCATTTCTAAAGATGAGTTTTAGGGCCATAAAATGGAAGGTCACTATTGGGTAGAAAGAACTTGTGTATACTATAGTGTTTATTTTAATAACCTACATCTATGAAAGACAAATTATTTTAGATAGGAAGCAAATTTATTTTATGATAGTATTTCCTAGAGATAGTATTGTTTTTAGGACAGTATTGCCTAGAGAAATATATCACCGCAGTTTTAAAAAATTTTACCATTATCTACTGTTTTTTCTGCAGGTTTTTTGGTGTTAGGCTGGAAATAGTGAGTGTTCATGACTTAGCTGTTAGTGTAGTAGTAATCAGAAGTTCTTGACTCTTTCATGTCCTGGAGAGGTTTGTTAATGTTTCTTATTAGAATATAAGTTCAGATTAAAAACCATAATATGCCAGGAAATGGTACTATTATTGTATACTTAGAATGTCTTCTCAGTATCAGGAAAGAAATTGTAAATTACCAAGTTTAATTAGTTTACTGTTGTTTTAGTGGCTTTGAAAGTGTTTGGTAATACTTAATCACCAAGTTAGTATTAAATTACATAAAAATTTAAAAAGATCTTTAAATACACAATAGTTTTTTTGACTATGTTATTCCACTTGATTCCTAACTGAAAACTTTCATAATGTTTCTTTTTGCTCTGAAAGTAAACTTAGAACATGATAGTTTAATAGTCATTTTCTAGTATCTGCTTTGGTGTAAATCATACCTTCTAAGTTGTTTAGGTCTGACTTTTTTAAAAAATTAAAATTATTTTTGGTAGAATTTGTAACTGCTTTATAATTCCCATTAAAATTATCTGATTTGAAGGATTGTCAAAATATGCAGAATCAGTTTTTACATCTTCAATAATAACTGTGAGAATATTGTAATTTTTTCATTGAACTATTTTAAATTCCGGTTTCATCAAGCTTTGTTTTGATTATGTTAAGAATTTTGACAATCATGTCATTCAAACTGTTGAAAATGATGTGACTTTAAAGAACAAAAAGTTTGGATTTCATTTTCCTTTGAATCTCTTGGAGTGTAAAGAAAGTCAAAGGCATAGAGCATAGATAAGACTAAAAGTCGGAAATAGATGAGGAGCATTTCCGAACCTTTTTTCTGACATTGAGCTTCGATAAAGAGATTTTTAAAAGATCTCCTGGCTAACTAGAGTGCAGTGCCAGTTGGTGTCAGATGAAACTAGGAGTTTGGTAGCAGAACAGTCTGAAGAGCCTCCTGCTTAGTTGTTGCTTTGCCTGGTCTTGGATCCTGTTTTCAGAGAAATGAGTTGAGTGGTGAATCTGCTGTGCAGAGTGGGAGCGATGCGCTTAGGGCTCTAGGAGAGGATTAACAAGCCACAGCACTGTCTCATTCTTGTTGCTTTTCCCTGTATGTTGTATTTTCTTGCTCTCTCTCTCTCTTTTTTTTTTTTTAGAAAGACCTTGAATTACCTAAAAGTGTTGCCTGTTTTCTCTGTAAGCTTTTTGGCTGATTTCTGTATTCTCTCATAGACAGCAGTGTCTATCACCATGTCTTCAGTCCTTTAAGCTCGAGACGATAATCAGGAAGGTATTGTTTCTCAGTTGCCATTTTATTTATACATGAAGTTGAAATGCTGTTTTTACTGTTCTGGAGAAAAGTAGAAAGGTATATGATTTCTCTTTGGGAGTCCTGTCCCAAATGTTATTCTCGCCTACTTAAAGGCATACAGTCCAGGCAGTTTTAGAATAGTTATGTTTGCTAGGTCTTTCCCATGGAGTAGGTCACTTATGACTCACTGCAGCCTTATTATAAAGTAGATGTTATTATTACTGCCATCTTGGAAGTGGGTGCAAAAAAGCTCAACAGAGACCTTCGCTCACAGAACCAGGGTGCCTGGACTGAGGGTCTGTGGTTATCCAGGCGGGTGTAAGGAACTCCAGCCTGTGTTTCCCTCTCTGAGCCACACAGGCATGTCCTGAGTGGACATGGAGGTCTTAACTCATTTCTTTGTCTTTCAGATTTTTACAAAATCTCCTATACCTTGTTTGTGCATTGCTGCTCTTGGTTATGTCTAAGAAAAGCTTCCAGAGAATGACTGGAATTGAGACTTTCAGTACATACTCACGCCAGGGAAGGACGAGTCCCGAGGCGCGTGTGCACAGCGTTCTGTCTGAGTCGTGTTATGGCGCCCTCCCTGCGTTCAGTGGCCCCCCCCCCAGCCTCACCACATCTCTTTGGCACTTTGTCAGCAGTGAGGGGGACCAATAAAGTGAGCACTCGAATGCTTAATTGTTTTCTTGCTAATAAATGGGCTCATATCAAAAATTCCATTCTGAGAAGGGTATTTTACAGAGCTATTAACTCCTCCATAAAGATGCAGTGGCAGAGGGGCGGATCGATTAGAAATAATTTTAGACTCACAGAAGAGCACCATTTCTTCACTCTGAATTTCAGCACTTTGATTCTTTATTCCACATTTGGAAGTGGTAGACTAAATGGACACTGCACTGGACCTCCTAACACATTCAATATTGTATTTTTTTTTCTGTACTAATTTTTAAAATTCTTATAATTGAGGCAACATTAGGATCCTCCCCATCAGGTGGTAGTTATTTATTTTAATTGAACTTTAACAAATCTTTATTTAATGGCCGTCATTGCAATGAGCATTCATAACCCTGGGACTTGGCTCTGGCAGAGCTATTCAACGAGGTGCGGCCCTTCCTCTCTCCTCCCACGGGTACGAGTTGCTGACGAAGTTCGCAGTTTTAGCCGCTGACCGCTGATGCATGCTTCTTATGTGCTGAGGATGTTTGTGCTTTGTGGCCATGCAAAAGGCGTACCTGGCATTACTTCCGTACTTAAGGATTAATAACGGGGTTGAATTTATGAAAAATTAACGTAACGAGAACATTTTTCTTTCTCTGCTATTTTTCTTTAGATATGTGCCTCATCCCCACTTTAACAATACGTTGATTTTCTCTTTTCCTTTAGTATTATAAGACTAACGTAGATTGATACCTAATTGTGTGCCAGGCATGGGTTTCAAGGATGGAGAGTAAATCCGGTATCTAGGGGACCTTCCAGGGCACTTTTTGTAGTCATTCTCAGCCAGGCCAGTTCTGTATAACTGGGGGTGATGGGTGGGGAGGGGGGTCAGTGCTGCAGCCATCCTGCTGAGTAGAGGCTGCAATCCTATGCCCTACGGTGCACACGGCTGCCCGCAAGAGTGTTATGACGGTCGATGTCAGTGTCGAGGTTAAGAAACCTAGGTGTGGTGTGCTAATTGCTCTTTGCAAAACAGCTACCGTGTCTCCAGTGCTTTGTGTCTGGCACTGTCCTATGTGATGCAGGTTTGTGTATGTTACTGTTGCCTCTGATTGGTTTAGGGGTCCTGAGAGGCTGAGCTGAAAATAGGAGGAGGGGAGGGGACAGGTATGACAAACAGAGGAAGAGTGTGGTCAACCATGGGCACTCACAGGGCTCTCTGGGGAACCACAAGTTGTTTGGGGAGAAAACTAGAAGGTGAGGGGAGGAAGGAACTGAAGAGGGTGTGGAAGTAGCCACGCGGAAGCCAGAAAATGGACGACTTTGTATGCCATGGTGAGGCATGTCATCTTTATTTAAAGGCTGGAGAAGACCCAAAAGAGGTCTCAGTGTGTTAGTGGGGTAGTTACATGTTCAGATTTGCCTTCTGGAAGGATAACTTCAGTGTTTGAAGGAGGCGCCCTGGGAAAAAGAGTTGATTCAGAGACTGTTGCAGTCATTCAGGGTAGAAATTAATCAAGGAAGTGACGGGAGAGATGGGGAAGTAGTGGAATTTCAGCAACATTGAGGAGGTTGACCCTGCTGATTGGGGCACCAGGGAAGGGAGGAGTCAGCCTTGGGTCACTGGTTTCTGACTTGGACAAGCACAGGTGGAGCGTTTAGGATAGGCCCTTCCCCAAAGACAGGGAAATCTCACCGGTAGCGACTCATCGAGCCTCAAGCCCAGCCTGGGGGGTTTCTGTCCTCTCTGTCAGCTACGGATGGAGGCTCTCACCATGCGAAGGTCAGCCAGTCAAGGCGGCATGGCCGACACCCAGGGATGGGAGAACAGGGCCAGCTCGGCCGTCGTCTGCTTGGAGGGAGGGGAGTGGAAATGCTCAGCAGTCTGGAGCAGAGCAGCGGCCCCCTGTGCGCTGGCCACGGAGTGAACTCGGGTTGGCCAGCTCGGCCTTCTTTTGGCTTTGTTCTCTGAGCGACTCTCTTGTCCATTGTCCTTTGTGGCTCATCTGGGGTGGGTGTATAATTCATGTCTCAGCTCAGATGTCACCTCCTCAGAGAGCTTTTCTTTGACCTTCCGCAATAAAGTAGGCATCCAGGTTTTAGTTGCCCTTTGTAGCTGGGTACACGTTACCTGCAATTATCTAGTTCTTTGGCTTACTTTACTCTCTTACCCCCCAAATATAAGGTCATGGGGGGAGGGGACCTTGACTGATGTGTCCACTTGGAATCCTGAATGCCTGCAGTAATACATGGCTCAGTATGTTTTCCGAAGGAATGAGGAACTGAGTGAGAGAGAGGGGCATGGAATCCTGAAGGAGGAGCAGGTTTTGGATTTTGATGTGAGGGAGGGGGATGGATTAATTCAGTTTGGCATATGAAGAGTTTTAGGAACACTTGGATACAGATGTCCAGTCGCCTTTAAACATACACGTCTGACTCCGGGAGGGGAGGGCGCAGCTTGCTCTGAGGGCTGCCTCTGCAGGCTCTGGCCCAGCCTCCTCTCAGCCTGCCAGCGTGCAGCTGTCCATCCGTGGAGGCAGAACTGACTCTCTCAAGCGCAAGCAATCAGAGCGTGCCTGAGCAAAAAGGGGACGCGATCCCGGGGACACTGCTACCTACCAAGTTGAGCAAAGAAAGGCACCACTCAAAAGAAGCAAGCAGAGGGGCAGGGGGAGCTCTGGAGAACATGGTGTCTAGGAATCCCAGGAGGGGTGTCAGGAGGAGAGCTTTTGGGATGTCTCAGAGATCTGAGGACCTCAGCGTCAAAGAAATGCCTCTAGGAAAAGCTGTTTCTAAGAACTTCCTGGACGGGAGGGGACTAGATGGCGAGGGAGCGTTTGCAAATGCGGTGAAGGGACAGAATTGTTTCTGTGTGGCCCTGTGGAGGTGGGAGTCGGTCGCATCTGGGCATTGGAAGAACATTTCAGCGAAGGTTTCCTTGTGTCTCTGTAGCACTCGCTGCTTTTCTCCTTCTGTCATTTCCCCAGTAGACCGCCGCTTGTCACAGTGCTTTACGCTCAGGATAGTGAGCGCTCCGCTGCCGTCAGCCACGAGGGCAGGGGCTCTGCAGAGTTCCTGTCCTTTCTCTAGGATCAGCTGTTAGTTTTGTATTTTTCCAAGGTACAGTGACTTTACATGACTGCATTTTCATTTATTTTCATGAAGTCGAGTTGCATGGAAGCTGTTTTCACAAGTAGGTTACCAGGAGCCGAACGGTTCAGCAGGATCCACAACTGTACCTACATTACATTTATATCTTAGGAGAGTTGGCATCAACTTAAAACATTTTTTTTCAGGAACAGGAATTTGGTTTCCACTCAGAAAAGTATAGATAGGGTTTTCTGAATGTGTTGTTGAAATGTATAAGTATTATTTTCCCGATACATGGGTTATAAAAATTTTCACTTGAAGATTTTCTGAACTTGTATCTCGTTTTAAACTGTCCACAGGTAATGGAGCCTTATTACACGGAATACTAAGTATTTTTGTTGCTTTTGAAATACACTTGATGCAAATTTTTTTTTTTAAAGATTTATTTTTCCATACAAGCTGGGGTACAGGCCAGAGGCGTGGGTGGTGAGCAGGTTCACCAGAGACAGAGTGGGGAGCAGAACAGGCGGATCAGAAATACACTGCTGAGGGGAGCAGCGGGTGAGGCAGGAGAGGTCTGCCGCACCATGTGGGATTCTCCCTGGCCCAGGGTTGAACTCGCATCGCCCGCTGCCGACAGCTCCACAGCGCAGCGCTCAACCGCTGCGCCACCAGAGAGGCCCTTGATGCAAATTTTTTTAAAAGACTTATTTGAAAAGAATTTGCCATAATTTTATTATAGACTGAAGTCTAAGAAGCTACCACTTTTGATAATCTGTTTTTTAGAATGTGAATAGCTTATGTGAACACATGAAAAGTCTACAGAAATAGTCATGGCTAGGTTTTTCTTTTAAAACTAGCCCACTTCATCAAGGTGACGGTTAAGCTAGCCTCAGTGTGAATGTGTCTACTCACGGGGTCCGGCCCACACTTTGATTCTTGCTAAAGCAAAACGACGTGCAGATCTGGAAAGGACTCTGGGGAGAAGGACGGCTCCAGGTGTGGTGCAGGCTCCGTCTGGCATGGGGAAGCTTGGGGCTCAGATTTTCGGGAATAACGTTGACAGTGCGGCTGGGGGGGGTACTGTGAGCTCCTTCCAAGGTGAACCTCTTTTGGTGTTTCTCAGCATCTTGTTATTGGGGCTACTTTTTACACCTTCATAATTCATTGAAGGCCTTGAAGCGTTTGTTTATATAGGTTATATCGATTGTATCAGATACAATTTTAAAATGCCTACTAATTCGGCACCTCCCTGGTGGCGCTGCGGTTAAGCACTGCGCTGTGGTGCTGTCGGCAGTGGCAACGCGAGATAGACACCCGACAGGGGAGATTCCCACATGGCGCGGCAGACTTCTCCTGCCTCGGCCGCTGCTCCTCTCCGCAATGTGTTTCTGTCGATCTGCCTGTTCTGCTCCCCACTCTGTCTCTGGTGAACCCTCTCACTGCCCCATGCCTCTGGCCTGTACTCCAGCTTGTGTGTATAAATAAATAAATCTTTAAAAAAAACACCCTAATTCTTCTAAAAATACCAATGAGAATTCATGACTGCATCCTTAAACACTGTTTTTATGGAAACTATTTAAAAAAATTTATGAGCAAAATGCCATTGCCTTTGCTGTACATTTTTGTCAGTCTTGTTAATATCTGGCTTAATTGAAGAGGGCTAGAGTCTCAGATCTTGTGTGTTCAGTCTGTCATTTCAAATATTTCATTATAAATCATAAGAGAATGAGAGTGAAAAAGGCAAATTATGTCTTAGTATTTAAGAAATTAATTATCAGCTCATGGACCTCTGAAGATTTTCAGGGACTCCTGGCTTGGGGCGGGGGAACTTGTTCCCTGGACTACACTTTGTGAACTGCTGGGCCACATTTCCTAACGGTGGAGACCATTGCCTTGGTTTCTTCTATTTCTTGGGGGGTCTGGTAAAATATTCTTTAGGTTAACTCTTCAAATGTGTTTCCTGATTCAACTGTCCCTTATAAAATTTCAGGGAAAGGAACCACCCAGTGAATCAGGACTTAACTTCCTTTCGGGATGCCTTTGCCTATGATTAGTCATGCTGTGCACATCTGCGCAGGCCCTTTACTCAGCAGCCACGGAGGTGCTGTTGGACTCTTCACTGTGTCTGATGACATTGTAGAGTGATTACAAATCAAGATAACTCATATAGGAAAAAAATACTTGCTTTTCAGTATGGAGAATTCTAAGAAGTTTTGGAGATTGCTGGGAGAAAGAAGCTAGAACTGTTCGAAACAGAGTTGGCAAGTCTGCAGAAGTTTTAGGGGGTCTCCCTGGTATGTGGGATTCACTCTGTTGCCCAGAAAGCCCATGTGCACGTATAGTTTCCATTTTCTGCACAAGGCAATGGTAGGTGGCCTAAGAGTGAGTGGGAAGCAGTAATCAGCTCTTCAAGTAACAGTATTTTCAGTTGCCAGATGTTATGGATATGTCCTCCAAACTTATGGTAGAGATATGTAAACTTCAGCAGAAAATAAGCATACTGTTAGTATTAAGTTTCCAGGCTTCCAATAAAATGTAGGTAAACAACATCAAAAGGTATCTTAAAAGTTATGTGGTGTATTTCACATAAAGGAAGTATGTGTACAGTTTAACAATGTTTATACTGGAGCAAATCAATCAGCTACATTGGGAAAAATCTTCATGAATGTAGTAGTATAAAGGCAGTTGATTTTGCATTTGAACTAGAAACGTGCATGTGCAAAGAACTAGAAACAAGACTTTAAAAACAGCATGATTTTGTCTGCTTATATGAATGAGTAGTGGCATTTCTAACTGCTTGACTCTTGGGCATATGCACCATGATGGTACTCTTACTAATAGTCTGAACTTTCTCTGTCCTTTTCCTCTGGGCCCTATATTGCTGCCTTTAGCGCTTCAGCATGGAAGGGATCTCAAATGTCATTCAGAATGGCCTCCGCCACACCTTTGGAAATTCAGGTGGAGAGAAACAGGTGCTTGGTTATCCTTATTTTCTTCATTCTCTGCTTTTTCACTCTCTATGTACGTGAATGTCCTGAAAGCTGGCAGTTTTACTAATTTGCTAAGACTGTGCTTAAAAGAGAGAAATGAAAGCTGATTATATTTATGGTCCTGACAATGCATAGAATTCTCCTTAGAAAAAAAAACGCTTTTCAAATTAGACAGTAGACTAAATGCGTTCTTAATGCATGTTCTAGAGCGCTATATTTCACTCTTAGTTTTAAACAGATCATTAACGTATTGACATAATAAATTGCATGTGTAGAATAATGTACTGCAAAAATAACTAGACTAGAATATGCTACTCTAATTCTAAAAGGCTGAGAAACAAGATTTCATTTTTGGAGGAAGAAAGCCAGATGTCAGTATCTTTCAGAGTTCTAGGTCAAAAAAGTGTATTTGGTGGCCCTTCCCACTTATAAATGATTTTCATTTAAAATTCATGTGTTTTTATGATACATCATACAGCCAACCAACTTGGTTATCTGTCAAATGAAGCACAAGTTATTAATCCAAAAACAATGATAGAAATATACAGTAAAACGTGTAGCCGTTTGCTTTTTAATCGACATTTTATGTAATGATTTAAGGAATATCATGAACACAGGAAACACATCTACATTAACGGGTGTGGTTAAAATTATTTTCACAATGAAGAAATTTTCACTTCAAAGAGAAAATGCTTCAGTTTAGCTCTTGTGTGAAGACTGAGAAAATGTGCAGAACGTAGCTGGTGGCAGTGTTTGAGCTCAGGGTTTTTACCGAAGATAGTGCCACCTTCCTCATGATGGGAAATAATTGACATTAAAGAAGGGAGATTCCTTTCCATTGATATTTGGGGCTCATGAAGGGGCTCCATGAAACTGGTTTAACTTTTGTTTGAGGTGCGTCTCACCTCTCTAAAAGTCACAAGATGGTAAATTCACTTCCAGACCGATCCATCGCGTGCAGGTGGGACAGGAAGGCCGCGTAGTGCAGCTGGTAGCGCAGGCGCCGCAGCCCGGCTTCCTATGCCCCTCTGCGCCCGCGCACAGGCGTTTCCAGTTCTTGGGGTATAATTTCCAGAGTAACTTTAGACAATTGGACATCCCGTTTTTGAGAAGTCTGCACCAAAATGATGGTGGGAAGTTAAAGATTGGACAATTCGTTTTTACTGCTTTTCTGTACATAGGGATCCAGTTAGTTTAAGATTTTTTTTTTTTATGAGAGGAATAAAATCACTCAAAGGGGATTAAATAGGATGGAGATTTAAGAGAGGGGCTAAATAACGGCCAGGGTTGAAGAAATTCCAAGTAAAACCCAGTGAATTTCTTAATGAATAAATGCATCTTCACTGAATTACATATTTTTGGTAGAGTGGTCAGAATAGGAAAATTCTGGATAATAATTTTAGATTATGCTTTCATGGAACATAGTTAGAGGACATAACTGTGAGACTAGTGAACCTTTACAAGCAGGGAACCTAGGCAGTTTGCCTCAATTCTAAATATAGTTTTTCATTACCTATCAGACAATTCTCTCCTTTCACTATACTCTTTTCTATTAATACCTTTAAACATTTACAACTACTTACATAATGTAATAATAATAACAACAATAGTAATAACAGCAATAATAAACCTATAATTATTTGGGCAAGTGTGTTAGGTTCTGGAAGAAACTGGTCTGTGCTTCTAAAGTTGTTAAGTGGCCCTTGTGTTCATCCAGAAAAAAAATAGTCTGAAAAATTACTTGACTATTGGGAATCATTTTGTTATGTAGAACTGTTACAACTATGTTTCATCTAAATGACTATTGTAAAAATGTGTTGAAAAAATCAACAGAGAATGTTAGCTAAAACTTTAAAAATGAGCAGATTGAACAAATCATTTTCAGATTTGTTCTATGAAACTTTCAATAATGGAAAGGCAAAATGGTGAATTTTGTGTTGACCTTGGGCTTACATGAACAGAGAGGTGGGCAAAAAGAAAAAAACGAGCTCTTGCTGCGATTTTAAGATTCCTGTGTTCATTACTCAAGCAGCTCATTTCATGTTATAAAATCTCGTAACTATCAAATTTTTGCAGGTAAGTTAATTCAGATTTAAGTGACAGGTATATTTTCTTCACTTGGCAGTACTTGACAACTGTCATTCCTTATGAGAAGAAAAGTGGACCACCATCTGTGGAAGATCTCCAGATATTAACAAAAAGTAAGCCAAGACAATGTGAAAATGCCACTTTATTTTGTTGATTCTAAACACTGATTCCAGTTGGTTGATTTTGTTGCTTTTGTTAATGTTTTGTTTTGTCGACTTAGGATGTAAATGATGATGTCATTTTTTAAGAACGAAACCATGACTATGACATCAAACGAAATGCTAAGCCTAGATATGATGTGTGTATTTGCTTTTGAAATGTTTAGAAGCTGAACTTTTGGTTAAAAACTGTAGCTTGATTCTCCATCATCTAAGAACATAGCTACTTATTGGAAAAAAATTGTTCTATGGATCTTACATAAATATGACTGTCAGTCCATGAACAGGAAAAATTTAGAAGTGTGATTTAAAATACTCATGAATGTAGAAGCCAATGTAGCATGTACAGGTAGAACATAAATTGAGAGTAATATTTTAAGAATTCACTCATTCAGCAAATACTCAGTGAAGGCCTACTCTGTGCTAGGCCATGTTCTGGGCATTTGAGATATTTCAGGGAACAAAGCAAACAAAAATACTCCACTTTAAGGAGCTTGCAATTTAAAATAATTTGTTAGATTTAACTATACATTATATTAAATCTCCCTTATATAGCCACAAATGAACCCTGAATTCTGGTTCTATCCCTGTTATTACAGGGATCTCCTTGGAAGTTACTTATCCTTTCTTGGTCACAGTGAAAAATGAGGATAAAAGCATTTGTTCTATTTTCCTCATAGTAAATAAATAAATGTGTGTGTCATGTGGGGTAAGTCATTCCCTCAGTCTAATTTTTCTTAAAGTGATTGAATTTGTTGATTTATTAGGTTCTGTTTAATTGTAATTCTTTGTAAATCAGCCACCTACACTTTGGCTCCTGGAGAGTGAACCAAATGAAGGTGCATCAAGTGGATGGATATTGATGATGATGATGATGGTGGTGGTGGTGGTGATAGCTGTTTTGGAAATTAAGAACATGGAGACCTGAGTAGAGGGAACACAAGAAAAGAATGACCTGAAATTTTCATTTTTTTCCTTTGGTGAATAACACTTTCAAAACATTATAGATTTAAAAAATTGAGGCTAAGTCAAGTGATGCCAGTCCGTTTAAAATAAAGAATGAAGGGGTCAAGTGGGTGGCCAGCCCTCTAATTTGCAGAACTTGTGAGTTATGAGTGTTCTGGATCACACAGAGTCGATAATGGTTTGGGCCTCTGAGATCCATGGCCACTGTACTTTCAATGATGCTGGCTTCTGGTGTGTGATTTTCGTTAGAACTGTAAACAAATCTAAAACATGAAGGAAGAAGAAATACCGAATAGAGCAGCCCTATCTGAAGGGATCTTAGATATTGTTTAGAAGTAGATGAGTCTTTGTAGATCGACACAACCTGGAATCTGTATGTGAAGGAAGATGGGCTGAACGTGAATGTCCAAGTTAACACGAGGACAGGCTTGTTGTGAAGACAGAAGATGGAAGGATGGTCTTCACTTTGAATGTCAGAAAAGTGGTTGTCATGCAAACTCTGGGGAGAACCTGCCCCTCTGGTGCCGCCACCTGAAGGCGACAACGCATAGGAAGCCCCATGAGCCAGTGTTTGTGGATGTGTAGCCTTCCTCGTGAACGTGGCTGGCAGGACAGTGGTACTGGTGCAAGAACTCTAATAGTAGTCATTGTGATGCTAACTGTGACTAATGCTTCCATTAGTCACCTGATGCTTACATAGCATGACGCTGACAATGCTTACGTAGCATGACGACATGCTGGGTACCATTCCCAGGGCTTCATCTGAATTAATACCTTCTCCCAAGATGCCTTGGAGACAGGTCTAATGGTTATTTTCATTTTCAGGGAAGGAACTTTGTGCTTTGAGGGTTAAGTACAGAAGAGTAGGTAGCTGGGAAGAGTTAGCTTCATGAGTCTGTTCTTTAAAAGTCCTAAGAAGGCTGACAGACGTGGCCCTGGGAGATCCAGCTTGCTGTTCATTTACCTAACTTTGCCCAACTTTTGAGATCTGCAGCACTGAGGTTCTCCTGCATTTCAGAGCTCCTAGTACGCAACACGCTAACTTGCTTTCCAGTTTTTATTACAAGAAAACTCACACTCTGTGCAAATAACCTAGTTCCTCTTTTCTGCCTCAACTATTTGGAAATTTTAAAGGGGGGAAATAACCCCAGGTGACTGGAAAGTTCTTACTTGAATAAGGATGTACTCAACTAAAAGAAATTCTCATGTGTTTGCTGTTATATTCCCTTCTCCAGAAGAAAACATCCGTAATTGGAAAGAATTGATTATAGCATATAATGAATTAAGGGTAAGGCTACATTTAATTGAAATTAAATCTTTATCTGAATTTGACCGTGTTCCCTTTCCCTTCTCATTTCACAGTTCTTCGTGCCATGAAAGAAGACAGTGAAAAAGTTCCAAGCCTGTTAACTGATTATATACTGAAAGGTGGGTTTTAGATGGAGTGTGTGCAAAGGCTGGAGAGTTTTGATTCATCAGTAAGCTCCTAGTCTTGCCAATAGATTAAAAAGCAACTTCTAAATGCACAATTTTTATGAATCTCGTGAAGGATAAGGATACATGGCTTACTTATATCACTATTACAAATTGTGGTTGTATAAATTTGAGGTCCTGGGCTGCAAATAATTGCCAGAGGTAAATCATATACATTAGGAGGCAGTGGAAGAATTACTGTGGAAGTGCTGCCATGATTGTGTTAGGTGTGAGTCTCGGCAGTGGAAAGGTGTGAGACGGGTGGTCTTTGCCATCTTGGGACAAAAGAAAGAGGGGCGATCGAGTGGATGGGTGGGGGGTCAGATCAGTTCATAGTTCCAAAGGGCATATGAAGTACTGGTTTAAGGGATGGGGGGGGGGGGGGGAGGGAAGAAAAAAAAAGTGGACTTTCATAAATCCAGGGAAGTGCAAAATGAGTCATAAGTCTCAGGAGCGAGATCAGGATTACACAGTAGGGGAGAGTGACGAGGCAGAGATCTTTAGAGAAGTTAGTAAGGTTACTTTGCTGGAGAAGAGAGTAGAATCTGGATAAGAGGGGTCTGTAGAATTCTAGTCCAGAAAATAATTTTTTTAAAAAAGAAGCCACTCAGGTGACAACTTTCAAAGGCATCGCAAAAGGAATTTGAGGCTTTAGCTGATCAGATGGGACTCCACCCATAGCTTCATGAAGAGGGCACCTCAGCAGGCGACCTTGGGAACTCAGTGAATAGCTCTTAAGTACTACCTGTGAGACTTGATGCAGAACCTGCCATTTAGTAGGTTAATGGGGTGGAGGGTGGAAAAACTAAATTGACATTTCTGAATAAGCCGTTTTTCTGATGGAGAGCTTTTTCTATTATGTTTTGAATTACTATTTTTTAAATATCTGACATCTTTGTTTGCTTTTATGTTGTGCTAGCATTGGTATGAAAGCTGGATTTGTCTGAGGTTTGTGCTGATAGATTTGACACAGGAATGAGACAAACATAAAGAACATGTCTTAACTTTTAATTACCGTGGGTCCCTAGGGCACTGCCATGAGGGCCAGAGCGAATGAACTTCTCAAGTAATCTCTAGCTATTTACTCATCTAGTTGCATGGAAGAATTTTATGGCCCAGAGGACAGTGTGCTCTGGGGTGAAATGACTTTTAATTTTTCCCTCTGGCACCTGGGCCTGGACCTAAATGCCTTCGGGAAGCGCAGTGCCCATCTCATAATCTGCTGCCCAGGCCCTGACTGTGAGCCCGAGTTACCCACTCTGCCTGCTTCTGAGGAGCTGCTTGTGTGCATGCGTTGTGGTTTCCTTTGGCTTTGCACTGTGAGGACTGGGTGGAAAAGCAGCCGGGTTCAGGCTGACGCAGTGATGCTGTGGTTTGAGAAGAGGCAGTGCAGCGCACACAGGTGTTCATGGGGGTGCAACAGTGACAGGGGTAATTTAAAGTGCTTTTTTCCACCCAACCCAGAGGTCCACAGTCCGCTGATGATTATTCTTCCTTGGGGACCGGTTGTGGCTCAAGGAAAGAACTCGCCTTCTGTCTGGGGGGACTTTCTCAGTTTTTTTAACACCAGTGGCTGGCTTGGCTGCCTGACTACGCCATCTAAATTCTAATAGGGAAGTGAGAAGAAAAACATGGCTATGTTTGGCCTGGATGGATGCTGAATGGGCTAATTAAGCATCTCTTTCACACACCTGCTTAGGTACCCCACAAAGACCTGCTGCTGCCACCACAGCCCTCAACAGGTGTACCACAGGCTGCTACTTTGCTGCTCCCAGTTGAAATAAAAATGAGCGCAGAAACTGAAACCCTTCTTTGACTTCATGGGGAGCCTGTCTACTGTGTAATAAGCTCTATGCTGCTATTCTAGTGTCCTGGGCTTTTTGCCTCTAAGTGGTGCCCTAAGAGACATGATCTTTTGTATCTCATTTCTGGGAAATTCTAATGACTGTCCAGAAAACTTCTCATTGTTGGGTGTACCTTTTTAAAAAATTGCTGCTATAGATCTTTGCATTGGTATTTAGCTCTCATTACTTAATAGTGCTTTTTATATACATATGAAATGTATATAAAGTATATATATGTACGTCTTGTACAAATGCATATGAAGTACAGCAGGTCCTCCAATCATCTTTAAAACCTGAGAAGCAATCCTGGCCCATCTTGCAGGAACTGTTATTTGAGGACCTGCTTTTGTCATTTTGCGGCAAGTTGCCCTCTTCAAGAACCTGCCGATGACGTGGAGGACTTAGCGTACATACTCCCATTGAACAGCTTTCTTTTTCTTCCTCTAGTTCTGTGTCCTACATAGGGCAGCGTCACTTCGGGAGTGGCTGTCTTCCGTGGACTACAAGCTCTGTTTCCTGTAGTGTTGTTCCGAAAGCTGGCTGCTCCTGGGAACTCGGCACACTTGAACCTGGGTTTGGATTCAGTATTAATAGATCATGCCTACACTCAATCTTTATATGATAGAACCCAAAGAACTATGGCAGCACTATTTTGAATTCTAGAGATTTTTTTTTGTTAAATACTAACAATTATGAACTCTTCTCCAACTTTGTAAAGTAAGAAGGAGTATTAAGAATTGTGCTTGTGCAGTTACATTTTTCATTGAGGGTATGCCCATGAGTTTTTATGGCTTTCTAGACCAGTGCACTGAAGAACCAGATGAAAACATTGGGAAATTTATGCTATAGTTGTTCTTCAGTGATGGCAAAAACCAACACTGATTTTTGTAAGAGAATTATCAGCGTAAATATTACCTACCAGTGATGTCCAGAGAGACTGAAATTTAGCAAACTTGGGCTGTTCCTGGAAGCGGTGAAACCAGAACGACCAGATTATGTGTTATGTTGGTTTAATACGTAGTAATCATCAAAACTGCTGGACATGACTGATTATAGTTTGTTGCACGTTTCACCGTTTTTCTAACGTTAACCATCAAGTTGTCATTCACTTTTACTTAGATGTTTAAATGTTGTATGTTTGTGAAGAAGTGTACTTTAAAAGGAACTTGCATCCTTTAAAGTGCTTAAGAAACTGTCTGCTGCAACATTATCCACTTCCCACTCCTGTGTTATATTTTATTCATGCCCATGCGTTTTCCGACAGTATGGATTCTGGAAATGGCTACATCACCAGTCATGAAGCACCTCTGCCTGTTTCAATCAAGTCAACGCCATTTAATAAATGTTGGGGGAAAAAAAGTAATATATGCTTGAGGACTTTAATTTCATTTTGAGATTTTTTTTTGTTGTAATTTTTAATTTTTCTTCCCTTGCAGTGCTAGATTCTCTCCCTTACTATCCACACAGCCCATCATTACAGTGTACGAGTTGATGAAATCCCAATTAGCCTCCTGATGCTAAAGAGAGAATGGAGGGGCTTTTCCGATTATGCTGAGCTGCTATGGAATGATAGAAGTCCTGCCCTTTTTCTGGGTCTCTGAGACATTCCCATCAGGTACGATGCTTTCCTCCTATGTAGGACCTGCTATATCTGGGGCTTAAATACCTGTGAGCACAGGGCCAGTCTGTATTCCTCACTCAATCGTTGGGACAGCAGACTGCAAAAAGTTTGACACCAAGAACCAAGTTGCAAAGAATCCCTTGACAGCTTTGTTTTTTGAAGAAAACAAAACAAACTGTAGAACTACAGTGCACTCCAAGTGCTATATATCTATTTATTCTTCAGGAAATTATATTTTTCTTTTACAAGAGCACAACAGGAACCAAAGTAAAAGAGTAATAGATACAGCACTCAGGATAAATCATATCTTTAAAATAAAAAAAAAAATTTACACCTTGTCCTATATCCTGTTAGTATTTTCATAATATGGCCATGATTGAAAAAACAAAAAGCAAGCATTTACAATTTTTTGATAAAGACTTTTTATGCCAGGAATGGATTAATTGTCAACAAAATTTTATACTAATCAGGCTGATGTAAGTCTATTTTGGTAACATCCATTAACAAATTTATTTTGGAAATAGATAAAAATATTGCCCCTTGATAATAAATCTTTTTTTCTTTGATGCAAACAGCTAGAACACCTTTTTCTTTTCTTTTTGATATTCTAAGACAAAAAATGGTTAATCTTCAGATTAATAAATTAGGTCATTATAATAATAAATTAATTTTTTTTTAAAGTTCAGCAACCTCTGTCCAAGTATTTACAACAATACTTGAAAGTTCCTTTACAAAACAGAACACATTTTCTTTTCACATTAAGCATACTGGGTATCTGTGTCTTTCACAACAAGCATTTTTAAAAGAAAAATCAATGCACAAATGGGTAATTAGTATAAAAGTGCTAAGAGCTGTTTGAAAAGTTAACACTATAGTATACAGTCAGTTATATTTGAGGCAAACTACAACAAACTTCCAGCTTATTATGGACAATATTCCAGTAGTTGTTTCAAACAGTTGTTTGAAAAAAAAAAAAAATCCAGGAGCTGATTAGTGATGCAGATAAACTGCTATCAATATCTCTGGCCAGTGAGCAAATTGAAAACCAACTGAAAGCAAATCCAAATGAAGATTTTAGTAAAGGAATACCTTCTTTGTAGCAGGTGTGATGCTGACTGCTCAAGGCGTGTGCGTACACACACAAACACACTCACACACACATCTTCCTAATTCAACTGCAGGTAGAATGAAAATTTGTGTTAGTCAAAAATTTTTAAGTGATTGAAAGCATTGATATGGAATGCCTGTTTGTCTCTGTTCTGGTTAAAATCTCATAAAAATACATTCAACAGGAAAACATAAATTGTATGTGTATAAATATATATGCATATATATTATATACACATGCACACAAATACTTTCGTTTTTTTTGAAGCATAAGATAGTTACATAAATATTCCTATAATTGCTAAAGTTTAAAGAGGCATATTTTTTTGAGCTTCAACAAAGGTGCTTGAATAATATACAATTAAAATGAAGTAGTTTCTATTTTGTAGAATCAGTATATAATAAGGAAAAAAACTCTCCAAACAGTCTTTTTTAAAAAAGTTTCTTTTTAAGCTAGAGCTTCAACAAAAACTATGAACAACCAACAATATGACAGAACAAAGCAACAACAAACAATGAAGTACAGCCCCTGGAAATGCCTGGTGTCCTTCCCCCGCTCCTCCTTCCTGCCACGTTGTTGTAAGAAAAGCTCCAGTGCTCACATCAAGAAATGACTTAGGTCTTGTTCATGTGCTGACTCTGCTAGGAACTGGCTTGATTGGCTTGGAAGAAAACTAAAGCAGCAAAAAGTATAAATGTATATATCCTTAACAACCCACCTGAGAGAAATGCTGCTACCACATTTCTCTGGCTTCCTCACTGCCTACTGGAGTTGTGACTGTATATAGTAAAGAAACTCGTGGCTTTAGACCTGGGATGGCTAGCGAAAGGTTCTGATGCGCTTGTCTGGTGGTTCTAAGGTGGTTACGGCAGCTCAATCGCAAGGCCTTTCTTTGTTTCCTGCTCTTTCAGGCCTGAGCTTTCGCAGCAACCAGTGCAGTCTTCAGAGCAACAAACAGGAAAAAATATCCCCTGGGCCACTGAACTGCTTTACTTGTACTGGATTTCTCCCTGAACCAAGCTGACCAATTTGTCTTCCCAACACCACCCCCCACCCCCACTGCCCCAACCAAACTCACTGTCCCCACCCCCAAATATCTCTACAGCTATATTACAAGCAAATATGTCTTAGCAACTTTAAAGACTTTGGTTCTAAGAAAACACTTGGTCAGTTATCTTGAGGAAAAGTGGGAAGGCGTGTCCTGTGTGCTGCCACTGCCGCCGAGCCCATCCCAGTAAAACCTCAGCGCTGTCCATCAAGTCACAATCCACTAAGCAAGTGCACAAATCCTAGTTTACTTTTAAGAGCAGATTTAGTCGTTTTTCTGTCTTTTCAAACCTCATCCGAGTCGCCTCTGTTCACACTGTTTGGTAGAAGTTGTCTGCCTGTAGATGGTTGTGTTTCTGCATGCTGTAGAAGCCGCTGAATCTTGCGTCTGGTTCGGCAATTCGTAGCATTCTCTGGGAACTGTCCACCTGGACTCTGGTTCCTTTCTTGCAGTCCACAGATACCAGCTGGTTATTTAAGGAAGAAGGCTATTTAATGAGAGGAGGAAAAACCACAAGGAATTAGCTGCTTTATGTCCCCCAAAGGAACTGACATTTATTTAGTTCAAGGGAGACAACAGCTTCCCAGCACACGATGCGGAGACTGTGGGTGTGACACCTATTCCGGTACCAGCGATGAAGGATTCTGACAAAGTGTTTAAAACAGGGAGTGGATGAAAGACTAAGGTGAGTGATGAAGTAACATCACTATTAAGCCCAAGTCTGTGCTTTAAGGATTTTAATAGGGTGGAGAATGAGTGGGAGTCACCAGCTAGACTGTGGGGTAAGTGCTGGATAAGAGCATCACTGTGTACAGGGGTGGGGTGGGGAGAGAAACTGTCTTGCTCAGCCCTCTGCAGCACTGCACCCACAGCATGTTTGAAAGAAAATCAGAATGGCCACGTGACAGACATTTTCAATGGAAGGGCTACCTAGATGCTAAATTGGAGTCATTATTCCGACTTTTCAAGTCTTAACGTTGTATGATAATATGGGGTAAGGTTAGCGTTGGGAAGAATCATTTATTTCCCTTAATTAAAAATAATCTTTCAAAAAAAGTAGACAGGTTTAGAGACTCTTTGCATTTGGGTTGAAAACACAGAAACTCTTCATCAACATGAAATCTGCCCCTCTCTTCCTTGTCTGGTATCTTGCCCAATCTCTTCCTCTTTTGCTACTTTTCCCCTTTTAATGTATGTCCCTATCTTCTGGATTTTTGGGACATTCTCACTATCTTTAGTACTCTCCCAAGTGATATCTGGCTTCCTTTCTTTGCTTTCCCACTCTGAATTGCTAGATTATCCATTTTTAATTTCTATCATTTTTCATCTGTACTATAAACAACCATGATTTAATCTAGGGGTATTTATTTGAAAGCATTCACATAAATCTGTAAAATTGGAGCTAGGAAAGTCAGGATTCACTGATCAATGGATAATTCATCCAGTGATTGAGCTAGCCCTGGGTAAGTACTATATGTGTTTGGTCACCACAGCTTGAGGTGCATTTGAGACTATGAAAAGCAAAGTAAAAATTGCCACTAGCTACCTTAGAAGCTTTCAAGCAAATTTTTGGAAATGCAAGTTTTTAATCACTTGAGAGAGTAAAATGTTTCCAGGACAATACCTTAGTTGGTGTTCGATACCAACAAAGCAGTGGTATCCACTGTTTCTTCTGATTGATGAACAGGAACGCTATTATAATAGACAGGCCTATTATTATGGGGACCACGACCGAGGCAATGGAGTACAGAGAAGAATCTTCGCCCGGATGCAGCCTGTTGTTATCTCTGTAATCTACCTGGAGGTGACCCATATCTAGGAGAAAAGAGGTACAAGCATATGTTATCTAAACCAGATTTTTTATGGATTACACTGCAAGTAGAGATGAGCAGAGTTTTTAATGCTTCCCACTCTAGGCTAAACATGGCTGACATCTATCCAAGAAACTCTTAGGAGAGGGCAGAACAGTTAGGAATGGATAAAGAAATAAGGCGGTTAATAACTGGGCAGGATGATGCCAGTTTCAGTCAACTTTAAATCTACATAAGAATTTTCTTAAATATTAAATACATTTTGATTACTATTAAAGAGTCTTCTAAAAGTTTGAAGTAGAAACACTAGCTATAAACTCCCTCCTTATGTGCAAACAGAACAAAGTATATTCTTCTACTTATTATGTAACAGCAAAAACTGAGCCAGTATCAAGAGCTTTGGCTTTTGGTCAATAATCCGATTCACTGATTTCTAAGCAAAAATGCCTTACTTTTTATAAACTTGCTGGAAATTCACTAGGCGTATTAGATCATTTTGCCTTAATTATTACACTATATAGGGATATTTAATTTTGCTCTTATGAAGGTTTTCCTGCTCCTTCAAACTGTGATTCTTTCAATTAATACTAGAGAGATAACAAAAGTTAAATATATGCCAATCAGTAGCACTCTATGGAAGTTTCTCTTTCATTTTGATCCATTTTAACACTTTGTGCCGGTGCCCTTTAAATTTACCAGCCCTTGGGGCCGGCCATTTTCTGTGCCACCGCATGAATGGTAGAAGCATTCAATAAAACACCTTACACTTTCACCAAAACAATGTGTAAAGCTTCTAGACTGAGTATGATCAAAGAAATAGCTCCTAATAGCTCCAAATAAATCCACCGTGGCGTGAAAAACTGGAGACTAGATAAACATGTATTAATATGTGAGCGGCCACCTGATACTGGTGACAAAAACACATGAGCGGACCACAAAGTGTTAATTTAAGAGCAACTCCTTTTGATTGTCTTACATCTTTTAATTATTCTAGAAACTTCATTCACAAAGTTAGCACAGCTTTGTGAAAGGAGTACTCTAAAGTTTAAAACTCGGATTTTTACTAGCTTCTGTATATATACTGGGGAGTAGGGTGGAAAGATAACAAAGTTCTAGTTGTAATACCAGTTACACTGGCTAAAACTTTATAGGAAGGGTGAAAAAGGCCAAAGGAAAGCTAAATTCACCTTTCCAAATTGTAACTGGAAATGGTTTTAGGTATATGTCAATCAATAATATTAAGAAAATAGTGTTAATGAAAAGAAGATGGAAGCTTGGACTGAGATCTGTTTACAGAATGTAGACCTTAGATGTTCAAAGCAGGCTATACAGTTTAGCTGTTTAAGTTTTATAGCAGCCAAAACAAAAATGAAAACAATGAATCAAGATTCACAATGTCTTTAAAATAAATCAGATGTGGAGAAATATGCAAATCCTCAACATAAATCATAAATAGGCTATTATGACCTAAACACAACAGTTAGAGCAGTATATGGCACACCGAGTAGGCATTAATACTTAGTGAATATAAACAATACTGAAGAACCATTCAGACAGAGCAACTATACAAAAAGCCCCAACACTAGGTCCCAGAATTTGGCTCTCTGGTCATCTGGCTTGAGCCAAGCATAACATTTAATGATCTGCTACTCTATATTTTCTACTATCTCCAACAATGAATTCTGCTTCTTCCAAAAGAAATACAAAAACTGATTTTGAAAATGCTGTTGGAGGAGATAGGAGGTAGTACTGAGTTACTCTATAATGATGAAGTCTACTCTTTTCTAGAAAAGGCAATGTTGATAGACGCCCTACCATGTTTTAAATTTTGGGAGACAGAAATGTGTCTATTATAGACAACTGGATGGGGGGAAAAAAAAAGGCAAGACATGGCATAAGCCTAGTGAGTGGAAGACTCATCATGTGTAATAAACTCAACTTCCGTGAAGTGAAAACTACCCAGAAATGGAGAGTAAATTAATGCATAAATGCTGCTACAGGGTTCCCAGGGGCAGTTAATAATTTATCATTACGCTGCCTACAAAATCTACTCACAGGGAAATTTGGTAGATGATTTAGAAATTCTAGATATCAACCTCTTCAGACTAGGAATGTCTTGTCTTTGCATCATCACTACGGCTCTGAGCATCTGGGGCCCAAAAGGAGGCTTTCACCCAGCGAAGACTCACTCCATGCTGTGGGCTTTCCCTGGAGTAGTTATGATCGAACTTAACTCCAGATTCTCAGGTACACATCTAAGAAGTAGACCAGCAGGTCGCAACGGACCCACACACTTACCTCTAGGGAGATGAATAATGTCATTTTCACCAGGTGTGGGCCACATGGGAACCTGCAGGTCAATCTCTCCACGATGATTTGTCTTCTCGATGGGCACATTGGTTGGTTCTGGGACATACATTTCTACAAGGAAACAGACATTTCTCCTGAGAAACGGCAGAGGAGGCTCCTTATTGTTGACCGTTTCCCCAATCCAAGTAGGTGATTAAGTCAATGTATTTCCTGAGAGGTTCATATTTCTGCATTTACATCATTAAATCTTAAGTCATGCGCTGTACAGGTGGCAGAAAACATTTAAAAAGGAGAAAAGGGCTGTCTCTTCTACTGGGCTCAGAAGCTTGGCTTTCCAATTTTGTGCAAGCTGATGGCTAAAATGGACGTTTTAATATTCCATCAGCTCGTTAATCCCTGAATTTTGAATCATTTATATAAAATGGCACAGGAGGGAAAAAGCTGAAGCATTTTTCACTTTGCATTTCTGAGCCACTTACCCTCCAGTCTCTTCCTCTGAATGGGTGTGGACCGTAGGCGCACCTCATCAGGTGCTCCCTGATTTCAGTCCTAAATGTCTCCTCCTATATCACTGGAAGCATGTCTAGTGGGCAGTAAATACATTTCCATCATCTAACTTCATCCAATATACACTGCCCACTTAGTGCCACATGAAACAAAATTGTCTGAGAAGATTTATCCAAAATATCAGGTGGCCAATAGCTAAGATATGGAAACAACCCAGATGCCCAAAAATAGATGATTGGATCAAGAAGATGTGGTACATACACACAATGGAATACTATTCAGCATTCAAAAAAGACAAACACATGCAATTCGCAGCAAGATGGGATCGTGCTCAGCGAAATAAGCCAGAAAGAGAAAAATATCGAATGGTTTCACTTATAGCAGGAATATAGGGGAACCAAACGAGAGAGACATCCAGCGAGGGAGGGGAAGGTTAAGGGCTCAAAACGGGGGAGAAAAGAGCACAAGGGATTATGGTGACTGTTCACAGGTGAATCGGTGGTGGGTAACCTACGGGGAAAACATAATAATGTAAAAGATGTTTTTATTGTTATTTATAGCAGGTACTTTTCTAACCCAAGTTCTGAAAGGGGTCAGTGAAAAATTCAGTGCTTTCCTTGGTGTCTACAAATAGATTTTTAGATCCTTAATTTCGCCTGGCTAATAACAACTAGCCCAACATTTTAAAGGACTAATTCATAAGAACCCTATTTTACAACCGCAATAATAAAGTCTGCATTACTCATGAGCTTCCTCTTGGCCAAATCCTACCACATTAACTGATTTCTGTAATAAGTTAACTCAGTATCTGTAATACTAAATAGTAAAAATACATAAAGTAGGCTTAATAATCCTCTGCTCAGAGTAATCTTGGCTACTCCACAATTACCAGCCTTTTGAGAAGCAAACCTTTGAATTTGGAGAAAGGAAAAGTTAGTTAACAGAATACCACAGGAAGGAAATTTATACATCCAGGAACCAGTAGGCCTGGGACTCAAACCAGTTCTTTCATTTAAAAGTACAGGTTTTTCTGTTCCCCAAAGTCACTTTTAACTTCGTTTCCTAGTCGTCTCTTTTCTTAGATTATAAAGCCTTTCAGACATGGCAAGAACCAGAAACTTAGTTTCCAAAGGCCCAAGGCATCTCTGAAACTCTAGCATTAAAGTGAATTTACTGACGGACCTGCTCCGGTAGCGCAGCGGTTAAGCGCTGGCTGTGGAGCTGTCTGCTGCCGCAGTGTGAGTTCGACGCCCGGCTGGGGAGAGTCCCACATGGCACTGCGGACCTCTCCTGCCTTTAATTGAATAAAATAAAGCAGGGCCTCCCTGGTGGCGCAACTGGTTAAGCGCAGCGCTGTGGAGCTGTTGGCAGCTACTGCATGAGTTTGATGCCTGGCGGGGGAGATTCCCACATGACACAGCAGACTTCTCCTGCCTCCCCTGCTGCTCCCCTCAGCAGTGTATTTCCATTGATCTGCCTGTTCTGCTCCCCACTCTGTCTCTGGTGAGTCCTCTCGCCGCCCCATGCCTCTGGCCTACACCCCAGCTTGTATGCATAAATAAATCTTAAAAAAAAAATAAATCGAATTTACTGAAAATACTGTCATTGCAGAAGCAGACTCTGTGTACAGACTCTTCTATCTTATCTGAATCACCCGATTTCAGAAAAGGTGCTTGCTGGTCCCCACAGGTCCCGGGCTGGGTGATTCTGGTGGCCATGCATGGGAAGGTCTTTAGCTCACCCACTGAGAAATCTGGCAGGAATTTCCTGGATGTTTCTGTGACATCTTTCAGCACCCTGTCGCTGAAGCCTCAGCAGAGAAGGCTAATGTGAGCCTACTCCACTAGGCCTGGGGAGGTCCGTAGGTGGGTGGCCAGAAACTCTGCAGAGGCCCCAGAGGCAAGATCAGTTTCGTCTCAGGTTCTCTCCTGGGTCACAGCAGTAGGGAAGCGGCTCTTTGCCTCCTACCTGCCTACAGGTGGGTTTCATGTGAAACCTGGCAGCCAACAAGAGACTTAACGGTGTGAATACATGTTCACAGGTAGAAGAATGGAGGAGGAGGTCTTAGTGCTAATTACATCATCGTTGTTCAACAAAGATCTCCTGAGCTCACCGCCAGACTGTTTCGGGGATACAACCGTGAGTGAGGCCAACGCTGCCTCATGGTGACAGTTACTGCTCACCATTCAGTAGCTCATGGCTTGTCCTTTCGTGAGTTTGCTCCTCTAAACTCGGTTCAGCTCTGACAAAAATCCATCCATACTTCGTTTGTCACAAAATACCTAAAACTCTAGTTCAGAGCCCCGAAGTACTAGGGGGAAAGGATCATCTCCCTTTAATTTGAAATTAAGAGCAAAGCCACCTCTGAACAGTTCTAACAAAAAGGGTAAGTCTTTCAGCAAAAAAACTGCTTGAAACAAAAAGTTAAGTCAGTGTTATTCGGTGTCCATGCCAGACTCTAGCCTACAACCCTCTGGTGTTTGCTACAAGAGCCCTTTCTACCGCTGCAGGTGACAGGACAGAGGCACAACATGAAACCAGCTCTGTCAGGAAGGCTGACCACAGGCCCTCGGTCACAGGTACCAAGTACTCCTATGGTCAGATATGATCTGTACTTCAGAGGACTTGGAACCCAAGACAACTTAATGGGGGAATATTTGCTTTGTGAGGTACTTGGGCCAATTTTAAGGGCCTCAGAAGGTTCTCTTTCACAAGGTGGGACAGGATGCTTGGGCTTCATGAGCTGAGGGCACTGTCTCATCTTTCTGGAGATGGAACCTGAAGTCAACTGGGACCCGAAGACACTGCTGGCCACACACACTAGAGGACAGACAGGCAGCTCTGCGTCTGCTCTAATTTCACCTTAATGTCACAGCCTCGAAAGTGGCAGGATGGTGGCTAGAGTACCTGGACACATTGGGCAGCAACTCCCTTCCACATTGATGGGCTCGACACAGGGCAGAGGCGGGCAGCTGACGGTGGAGCAGAGGGTCTGGCCCTGCAGGCAGTAGCAGTGCGTGCAGCTGTCGATGTCCCAGCGCTCCTCGTCGGCATAGGCCTTCCCACTGAAGTGGCACGCCGCCTTCTTGGGAACTGTGTCTTCTGGGGAGAGAACAGCACGAGCTGAATTAGCTGCTTGAGTGACAAAGCCCCATTTCTTCTTAGACTTGAGAAGAAAGGGAAACAGTTCTGCATAATCACAACATGTTTAGGATTTCCAGCATTTGGGAAAACTGCTTCCTCAGCCCACATGCTGACTCCTGTGCTCAGGAGAATTTCAGGATTCTCAGCAGAACCTGCTCAAGGGTCCCGAGGCTGACACAGGGTGGTAATTTGGGAATGATTATACCCAGTAGGGAAGAGTCGTTAGCTTGTCACCAAAATATACAAAGACAATTGCTGTGTGCTGTTGAGCACAAGACATAAAAAGGTGAAGAACAACAGAACGCAAAGAGGTAGGCAG
>PVIJ01012254.1:27277-50764 GCA_004024925.1 Scalopus aquaticus | reverse complement strand
AGTTCCTTTTTCTCCACATCCTTTCCAGCATTTGTTGTTGCCTGTATTTTTAATGTGTGCCATCCTCACAGGTGTGAGGTGGTATCTCATAGTGGCTTTGATTTGCATTTCCTTGATTATAAGTGATGTTGAGCATTTTTTCATGTATCTGTTGGCCATTTGCTTTTCTTCTTTGGAGAAGTGCCTTTTGAGCTCTTCTACCCATTTTTTGACTGGGTTGTTGGCTTTGTTTTTGTTGAGTTGTGTGAGTTCCTTGTAAATTTTTGTTATCAGTCCTTTATCGGATGTATTGTGCGCAAAGAGCTTTTCCCAGTTGGTAGGGTGTCTGTTTGTTTTGGTTAATGTCTCTTTTGCTGTACAGGAGATTTTTATTTTGATGTAATCCCACCTGTTTATCTTGTCCTTCACATCCTTCGCTTTGGGGGATGTGTTGTTAAAGATATTGCTGTAATGTATGTCATGTAGAGTTTTGCCTATATTTTCTTCTATAAATTTTATGGCTTCAGGTCTTACATCCAGGTCTTTTATCCATTTTGAGTTGACTTTTGTGCAGGGTGTGAGGCAGTAGTCTAGCTTCATTTTTTTGCATGTGGCTGTCCAGTTTTCGCAGCACCATTTATTGAATAGACTGTCCTTATTCCACTGCATTTTCTTTGCTCCTTTGTCAACAATTAGTTGTTCCTAGATATGTGGCTTTAATTCTGGGTATTCTATTCGGTTCCATTGGTCTTTGTGTCTGTTTTTGTTCCAGTACCATGCTGTTTTAGTTTTCACAGCTTTGTAGTATAGTTTGAAATAGGGAGTGAAATTCCTCTGGTTTCTTTCTTTTTAGTCAGGAGGGCTTTAGCTATGTGGAGCTTTTTGTGGTTCCATTTGAATTTCAACAGTATTTGATCTATTTCTTTGAAGACTGCCATTGAGATTTTACTGGAATAGCGTTGAATATGTAAATTGTTTTTGGGAGGATTGCCATTTTGATAATGTTAATCCTTCCAATCCATGAACTATATGGAAACAAGTTCAACAACCTAGAGGAAATGGACAAATTCCTAGAACTATACAATCACCCAAAACTAGATAAAGAAGATATAGAACACCCAAACAGACCAATCATAAGCAGTGAAATTGAAACAGTAATCAAAAACCTCCCCCAAAACAAAAGCCCAGTACCAGACGGTTTCACAAACAAATTCTACCAAACATTCAAAAACGAAATAGTCCTTATATTACACAAACTCTTTCAAAAAATTGAGAAGGAAGGAATACTACCAAACACATTCTATGAAGCAAACATTACTCTAATACCAAAACCAGACAAAGATAATACAAAAAAAGAAAAATACAGACCAAGCTCTCTAATGAACACTGACACAAAAATATTAAACACAATCTTAGCCAACAGGATCCAACAATGCATCCAAAAGATAATACACCACGACCAAGTGGGATTTATCCCAGGAACACAAGGATGGTTCAACATCCGAAAATCAATCAACATAATCCAACACATCAACAAAAAGAAAAATAAAGACCACATGATCATATCAATAGATGCTGAGAAAGTATTTGACAAAGTGCAACATCCATTTATGATAAAAGCCCTTGAAATCCTTGGGATAGAAGGAGCGTACCTCAACATAACAAAAGCCATATACGACATACCCACAGCCAACATTATCCTCAATGGTGAAAAGCTGAAGGCCTTTCCACTAAGATCAGGAATAAGGCAAGGATGTCCACTCTCACCATTGCTTTTCAATATAATACTGGAAGTCCTCGCCAGAGTAATAAGACAAGAGAAAGATATTCAAGGAATCCAAATAGGAAAAGAAGAAATTAAACTGCCTCTGTTTGCAGACGATATGATAATATATATACAAAACCCTAAAAACTCCATAGAAAAACTACTCAAAATTATAGACCAGTTCAGTAAAGTAGCAGGATACAAAATCAATGCACAAAAATCAGTAGCCTTCCTATATGCAAACACCCAATCAGAAGAAGAAGAAATTAAGAAATCCATTCCCTTCAAAATTGAAACCAAAAAAATCAAATATCTGGGAATAAATATAACAAAAGATGTAAAAGACTTATACAAAGAAAGCTACAAAACACTGTCGAAAGAAATACAAGAAGACACAAGAAAATGGAAAGACATACCCTGCTCATGGATCATCATCAAAATTTATCTGTTCTATACAAGCAATGAACCCTGCCAATGAAATTAAGAAAGCAACTGCATTCACAATAAATATGAAAGAGTAAATAAAGGGTCGAGAGAGCTATCTCACCAAAGACATGACCGAATTGTACTCTGAAAACTCTGAATAATGTTGAAAGGAATATCAGTAGACCTAAAGAAATTTAAAGAACCCCATGTAGATGATGGGTGACCCAAGAGGAATACAAAATGTAAAAGATATAAATAACAATAAAAATGTATATTTAAAAAGTTTAATCTAATTCAGTTGAAATGTAGTAAAGAACATCAGACTTAGGAGACAATCCAGGAATGGTGTTGGGTTGCCAGAGAATATATGTGGGACTATGAATAAATTGCTCATCTTTTGTGCCTCGTTAAATAAGTGAAAATAATAACTACCCAGCCTCATAAATTGTTGAGAAGAATCAACACAGGTGAACACAGCTGTAAGTGTCTAAAGCGTGTCTAAGGAAAACCGAGCTCTCGTTTCTAAATTTCATAATTGCCCTGTTGGAAAATTCAGTAAACTTTCAAGTCTCAGTTTAAAAATATAAAAGTATAAAAAGACTGCTGAGATCATCCGTGAAGATTCCTTAATGATCAAGTTATAATTCCAGATTATTTATACACTAAATTATATTGAAGGTCACATTTTAGGTACAGAGAGTCTTGAGACACATACTGTTGCTAAAATGCAATAATGACCCTGGTATATAAACATTTAAATGTCATTTAAATTACACATCTAACTCTTTATTCCTTTATATCTTATTCCTGTAGGATCTCTGATTTCTAAACAACCTCCGCAGAGAACACCAAGAAGTGCCTGAGTTCATCTTCCTACGAATGACCAAAGACAAAAACCTACAAGTCCCGCTTTTAATGATGTTCACTCTTATATATGCTGTCAACGTCACCGGGAACCTGGGGATGATCCTGTTGATTATTTTGGACACTCATCTCCACACAACCATGTACTTCTTCCTCAGTAACCTGTCTCTGATTGACTTCTGTTACTCTACATCTGTCATCCCTACAGTGATGGGTGGGTTAGTCATAGGAGACAAGGTCCTCTCCTACAATGCATGTGCAGCTCAGATGTTCTTTTATGCAACCATTGTCACTGGGGAAGTTTACATCTTGGCTGCAATGGCCTATGACCGCTATGTAGCTGTGTGCAAATCCCTGCATTACACCACCACCATGACCACAGGTGTGTGTGCGTGTCTGGCCTCAGTCTGCTATGCCTGTGGTTTCCTGAATGGCTCCATCCAAGTTGGGGAAACATTCAGTCTCCCATTCTGCAGCTCCAATGTGGTCCATCATTTTTTCTGTGATGTTCCAGCAGTCATGTCTCTTGCTTGCTCTGATAAACATTTTAATGAGATGGTTCTTCTTTATGTAGACACCTTCAATGTTGTTTCTGTTCTTCTGGTTATCTTTGTATCCTACGTGTTCATTTTTATGGCCATCCTGAAGATGCGCTCATCTGCAGGCTATCAGAAAGCTGTGTCCACCTGTGCCTCTCACATCACCGCCATCTCCATCTTCTTTGGGACACTCACCTTCATGTACTTACAGCCCAGCTCCAGTCATACCATGGACACAGACAAAATGGCATCTGTGTTTTATACTATGGTCATCCCCATGCTGAACCCCATGGTCTACAGCCTGAGGAACAAGGAGGTCAAGAATGCAGTCAAGAAGTTGGGTGAGAAGACAAAATTGTCTCTGGGATTATGATTTTAACAGTGTAGGGGGCTTAGTAAGTTACTTTCAGCCCTCAAGATCTTCATATTCTGACTTACAATGTAAGATACACCTTAAAACTGAAATGATACCCTCACCTTTTTAAAGTGTATTGATTGAATGAGGAAACATATTCTGAAATGCAAGTCGATATACTAATGAATAATGTGCAGATTAAATGTCTGGGTCTATGTCTCAAAAATTCATATTAATGCTATTTGACTTATTCACCTGTTATACAAGCATTTTCTCTGCCTTAGCACTACAAATACATGGGAGCAGAAAATTAGCAAGAGGTAAATAAGAGTATTATTTTAAACAAAGCTTACCTAACATTAAATGGGGATATTGATATATAAAATGTATCAAACTGTTTTTAGTTGTAAAATATTCTAGGAGTTCTATGTTGAGAAAAAAAGGGAAATAGTCAGAATACTATGTGTTTATTTCATTGGGATATATCATCGACAGAATATAGACTTAGATCCTAAATGAATCTAAAATTCTACCTTGTCTGAATCATTTTGTTGTGTCGATAGTTATCACTATGTATTTGTGAAGGAACACAGAAACACAACACAGAAACACAACACAGAAACAAAGAAGAAAATAAAAGGATTTCAATTTCTTTATAGGTGACAGCTAACTTGTGCATTGTTTAAAAAATGCACAGAAACATTAACAATGTATTTTAAGTCTACAAGCACTTTAGATGGTTATGTTGCTTATTTGTTCGAATTTTGTTAGTTTTCAGTTTTATTTATTTGAATTTTGTTAGTTTTCAGGAGTCTTCTCACTCCTCCAGTTTTTTCTTTACCACAGTTAATTCACAATTATTCCTTCACAATTTCCTCACAACTCCAAACAAGCCTCTACTTCGGGGAATTTGTCCTTGCTTATAAGCTCAGTGTAAATATGCTTTAACACAAATGATGTCTTCAATAACCATCATCATAAATGGTCATCATACCCCCACCCATGTGCACTATTCCCTCTTCCTGTGTGATTCTTAATAGTGTGATTGACATTGCCTAACTGTATAATATTTATTTAACTATATAATATCTCTCCAAAACTAGACTATAGATTCCAAGACATCATTAAAACAAGACCCTTATACTTAAACATGAGAGTTGCTGAGTAGCTTTTCAAGAAATAATTGTAAGCTGATTGTATGAAATAAAGATTGGAGTCTAGTTGCCCCAATGTGTTGAATCTTTGAACTACTGATGATACTGTGTCTTCCTTAAATTAGAGCTGCCCATAGATTTTAATAGTATCACAGGCTATTATTGAATTGGACTGCTTCTTAGAAATCCAGCTCAAGAGTGTCATCTCAAAGCACGTATGACTAGAACCTCATTTCATCTTTAGAACTCTTCACTGAGGGATATTCACTATTGTTACCGCTCCATTATAGGTGTAGTGTGAAGGGTAGAGAGATTGAAGTACTAGGTCAACATCATCCTATAACCATGACAGAACTAGGACTTAGCTACTCGTGACTGTGCAGCAGGTGACAACCACACCTGAACGCCGTGTTCAAAGAAATAATTCTGCCCGGGAGTGTGTTAGTGGGTGGGTGCGCTAAATTACATGTGAAGAGGTAGGAACACATCCCCCTGAATCATTCATTGTTGTAAACCTCAGCACAGTGCTATATGTCACCAGAATAAAAACTAATACTAAAATTAATCTAAAAAAATTAAAGATGATGAAATGACAAAAACAGACAGAAGAGCTAAATAGACACTTCAAAATGTACAGATGGTCAAGAGGGGCATAAAAATTGTTCATCATCACTTATCACCAGGGAAGTGCAGATCAAAATCTCCATGAGACACACCTCAGCTCTGGGAGAATGGCCCAGTCCAAAAGGACCTGAAACAGGTGATGATGAGGGTTTGGAAAAGGCACCTCATGCACTCTTGGTGGGAATGAATCAGCCACAGTTTTGTAAAACACTGTTACATCAATAAAATAACACAACATTCAAGAAGAATTTTGTAAAGTTCCAGGGATAAGATCATCAGGCAAAATTCAGCTGTTCCATACACAAGCAATGAATAATCACAATGAAAGTAAAGAAGCAACTGCATTCACAACAATTATGAAAGAATAAATGGGAAAATTGAGATAGAAAGTTAGCCAAAGACATGACTGAATTGTACTCTGGAAACTCAATGTTCAAAAGAATTTCAGTAGACCTAAATAAATTTAAGGAATCCATGTTGATGTGAGTTTTTTCTTGTTTCTTGTTATGGAATGTAGAATTTTGTTTAACAATTTTTCTAGAATAAAGACTATTCTTTGTTAGATGTGGTCTCTGCAGGCTGCAATTTCACCTGTGACCTTGAGTAGTATTGAGTAGTGTTTCTTTGAACTCGGCATTTGCCTGCATTTGCATCACCATATTCTTCACTGAACAATCTCTGGTCTATTTCCCAGAGTTCTAACAAATTTGATTTAGAGGGTATTTGGCTAAAGTTTCTGAGATATATAATGATATGGACCCTTGAAACATACTAATACACTATTTTTTATGCCTGACTTTTATAAAGACACTGATCATTACTTTAGGCTCACCAAATAACCCAGGCAGATACTTCCTTTTAGTACTGTTAGTCTAATTACACGGGCAAGGATTCTGATTCACATAATATTTAAGGATTCCAGGCACTAGGACCTGGTATGTTTGAGAACCTTCTTTCAGCCCCTGCTGATTTCTCCCCCACACACGCTTCCACGTGCCCACACCCAGGAACCTGGCCACGTGCAGGGCTCCATCTCTGTGCCCATTCCAGGTTGTGAAGGCTTCCCCCTCTTCGGCTGCTTTGGCAAGACATGAAGCCTCTGCAGACCTGTAGCCAGAGAAAGATAACTGGAGAGCGACCTGTGTGCTGCACCTCCCCCAGAAATGACACATGTCAATTCTTTCTAAGCGCATGGTCTACACTGACACATGTCACAAAATAGGCAGGCACAGGTAGCTAAATTAATGTTTAAATTTTGTGACTCATGCAATACAAGTTTTAGTAAGAGTTAATACTGAACATTTCAGAACACCTGAGTGTGTTAGATATTTTTCTCTGGTATGTGTATATGGGAACTGAAATCTCCTTGACAATCCTAAGAGGATGGCATGATATCATTATTTCCTCTAACCCATCAGAAGCTGTATTACTTAAACAATTTGATGCCTCATCTCACTTTTATGTAGAGCAAACCTATAACCAACCCACCTGCCTGCAATGAGGAAGCTGTGGTAATTCTGCTTGGGAGTATGAGCTTAGAGATATGGAAAGGGAAGAATGGATCTGTGTGGTTTGTGAAAAAGAGCTTTTTCAGGCTCTAATTATAGGGGTAAACAAACTGATAGTAAAATCAATTCTTAAAGGTACTCAAGCTCAAGACATCTTTAATAAAGAGAAGAAATGAAAATGTAATATATATTAAATTACAGTTTGAAATTTATGTACCTAGTGCTACAGTGATGTCAAGAAACCAGAATGTGCTTCTGGTTGGGAATGTAAAATTGTGAGGTATATCGTACAGTTTTCCAATTTCTAGTCAATTAAGTATATTTACCAAAGATTAAACACAACTCCCTGATAATTACCCAAATGAAATAAAACTTGTGTTTGCACAAAAACTTTACCATGTTTATATCAACTATGTTTATAATCACTCAACATTGGAAATAATATAAAATGTTCTCAACTGAGGAAAAAGAGAAATATAAAACATAAGATTGGCTGCAAGGAATACTACTTTGCCATTTAAAATTTCCCTATTGTTACAGGTAACAGTGTGCCTTTAGCTGAATTATTTTAAATGAAAAATGCCAGAATCAAAGACTATGGATTCTAAGGCTCTAGTGAGGGACATTCACAAAAGCAAAATTACATGAAAAAGCAGGTCAGTAATTATGACAGTTTTGACTCCAAGGAGGCTGAGGGATCAAACTCTTGGAAACATACATTAACAGTTTGCATTCTACACTCTGCAACTTGCTAATTAAAAATGAAAATCATATGAAATAACAATGCAAATACATATGCATCCCTAAAATTATGTGATGTTGTTCCCATAGGCAGTTTGATTACTTTGTCCCTTACAAAGTGGAGTTGGAGGCCGGAAGTGCCCCCTTGGGGGACATTCCCTGAGAACCTCATGTCTTTATAATTCACTCTTAGTCCCCATGCACTAACCCCTGGTGTCCACCATGACTTCTGGGAGCTTTATTTACAATGACCAGCCGTTGCCCTAGATCCATTAGACATCATGTGTTCTTCTGAATGTTGATGGTTTGCACTTGCAGACCTTCTTCTGGTCTTAGCATTTCCTGCACACTCGCAGCCATGGCCAAGGAAACTCAGCCAGGTAAAAATGATATTAAATAATTTTAAAATGAAAACTCTTAAATTAATCAGTTGTTATATAGACTTTGGTTTGTTATTTGCAAACACAAATCCATGGGCTACATGAAGAGCTAATATTATTATGCTCATCTTACAACTAAGGAGAAAGCAAGTGACTCTTCCAAAAGAACATATGGTAGATTCAGGACTTCAATCCATGTTAATTTTTTCCCCCTGTTCCCTGCCTTACAGACCTTGGTACCTGTGCCCAACTGCACAGAACTTCTCCAACAGAATCTGTGCATTATTTCACAGCTGGATTTTTTTTTAATCTCAAACACATCTTTTAGGATTGACTCCGTTGTATTCAAGCAAAAGGTGAGCTTCCGGATTCAATATATGTGAAAACTGTAGACATACAAAAGTTTTGGGGCCACTGTTGTGATTTGTTGCATGAGGACATAGATATTTTCAACATTTTGCTTAAATGAGGTAAAATCAGAGAGTAAATGTCAGAACTTCCACCAACAGAAATTTATACCTTAACGGGTTTGCCTTTTAATGATACTTGGGGATCTTTAATGATACTTGCTCCTCCAAAAGGTATGTGTGGGGATGAAAGCAGTGCTCTGATTTCACAGAAATTTCTTCTAACTCCCCATATGTCAGCATTGGGAAAAAAAATGCCCCAGGAGGATGAAATGGCTCTTATTTGGACTCCAAAAGGAACCAATTGAAATATCAAAATCCAAATTTCATTTTATCATTTTCTTCAGAATGGCATCCTTATTATTTCTATCTAATCTACACATGTCAATAGTGATGTAGAAAAAACACTATACTTTCGATGAGGTCAAAATGTGATTGAATCTGGAATCTTCGTCATACAGCTCTGTAATTGAGGACCACGACAAAGCTTAACAAATCCTCAGCTCTCTGAGGGCGAAACAAATATAAGAATGCCACGCACTTCACCGACACTCACGCACACGTCTATGTACGAAACTCTTAGCATTACACGTAGGACGTGTTATGTGTTAACAGGGCTTGTGTGTGTCTGCACAGGTAACGCCGTCCGGGGCTGGGTCTGAAGCGAAGTCCTGGAGGGTCAGGGGCAGAGGGTGGGAACCGCAGAGAGCACAGAGCTGCCCTTCCAGAGGCCGCGGACTCAAATAAAATAATTAACATCTGGCCCGACATAAGTATATATTCACATCAAATATCAACATCAAGGCTTTTTGCCACAAAAATAGATGTATAGGTTTAAGGCAAACCACAAACTGAACTTTCATCCTCCATCCCTGTGATTCAAGTGTGAAATGGCAATGATGAAATCAGAACGAGTTTAAGAAAAGGAGACTCCAACCCTTGAAAACCGACTGTAGATCAAAGATTCCGAGAGGGGCGGAGGAGAAATTGGCAGGAAAGAGGGGCTGAGCACAGTGGACTATGGGGGAGGGTTGTGAGTCATTCGGTGCTAGGAGACCTACAGTGACCCCACTTGAGAGTGTGGTGGGGGATGTGGGGGTGAGGGGAATCTCTATTCTGAAAAATTGGAAAAGATATAAAATAATGTTAAATGAGTTGTAAAATGAAACTCTTTAAAAACCAATAAAATATGGATTCCAAGGAATAAGAAAAGTAGTGCAACAAAGATTGGATAAAGCAGCCAGTGTGCACGGGAGGAGGAGAGTGCAAGTCGTGGATGACTTTGACTATCTCAGTGCCGTGGAGTGTGAGAAGGGGCAGAAAAAGAGGGCGGCTGCAGGACTTCAGACTCTCAAACCTGACGCCCGTGTGTTTTCCAGAGCAACATCGAGACCATCCTTCCGCCTCATAATGCTTTGTTGGCTGAACCAATAGTCTAAATGAGCGACATCTTACTCCTGTTTGTGTATTATCTCACTTAATTCCTACAACAGTGCTTTGAGTTAGGTCTCACTTCTATCTTCGTTTTGTAGACAGATAACAATAGGTTGAGAGAGCAGGCTGGTATTATTACCCTGGGCAGGGATGTTCTCTATTGAGAAAAAATGGAAAAGATTGAAAATAATACTAGTTAAGTTAAAAAAAAAGAGTCTTTAAAAATCAATAAAAATATGGATTCCAAGGAAGAAGTAAAGTATTATTACACAGAAGGGATAAAGCAGCCCTGGTTCGCGGGAACTAGGACAGAATCAAAGTCCTGGATCACGCTACTACCTCAGTGCCGTGGAGCATGAGAAGAGGCAGATGAAAGCGGGAGCTGCAGGACTTCAGACTCTCACGCCTGACGCCCGTGTGGTTCCCACAGCATCACCCAGACCATCCTTCCTCCCAATAGTACTTGGTTGCTAAACCAATAGGCTGCATACTGGATTCTTAGTCTTCTTTGTGCATTATCTCAGTTCATTCCAACAATACTGCTTTGAGTTAGGCCTCATATTTATCTTCGTTATAGACAGATTAAATAGGTGGAGGCAGTTAGGCTGGTAGTAATTATTCTTGGGTAGTAAAGGGAGTGCTGATGAGCAACTATTCCAAGAGTCCAAGTTCCAACCCAGAGCGATGCCTTCTTCTAGACGCTCCACAGCTGACGTGTCTGTGCCCTCCTGCTCCCGCTGACCCAGCACAGACTGTGCCCCGGAGTCTGAGCACCTCACTTTGAAGCCCCAAACAGAGTCTGGACCAGTGGAGATGATGATAAATTGTACATAGAGTTTAATCTAATTTAATTGAAATGTAGTAAAGAGCATCAGACTTTGGAAGCACTTAATCCAGAACAGAGTTTGGCTGCCAGAGTATATATGTGGGCGCAAGAATAAATTACTAATCTTTTGTATCTCGCTATGTAAGTGAAAATAATAACTGCACAGCCTCATAAATTGATGAGAAGAATGAACCTAGGTGAACACAACTGTAGTGTCTAAAGTGAGTCTAAGGAAAGCTGAGCTCTCATTTCTAAATTTCATAATGGCCCTGTTGGTAAATTCAATAAAATTTCAAGTCTCTTTTAAAAATACAAAAGAATAAAGAGGTGACCCATGAAGATTCCTTACAGATCAGGTTCTAATTCCCGATAATTTATATAATAAATTATTCATTGAAGGTCATGTTTTAGCTACAGAGTATCTTGAGACACATACTCTTCCTAAAATGAAATGATGACGCTGGTTAGAAACATTTAAATGTTCTTTAAATTACCCATTTAACTCTCTATTCCTTTATATCTCATTCCGATAGGACATCTGATTTCTAAACAACCTCCATGGAGAATACCACAGAAGCGACCCAGTTCATCCTCCTAGGACTGACCAAAGACAAAAGCCTACGAGTCCCACTTCTAATGATATTCACTCTTATATATACCATCAATGTCACCGGGAACCTGGGCATGATCCTGTTGATTATTTTGGACACTCGTCTCCACACGCCCATGTACTTCTTCCTCAGCAACCTGTCTCTGATAGACCTCTGCTACTCTACAGCTGTTATGCCTACGGTCATGGGTGGGTTGGTCATAGGAGAAGAGGTCATCTCCTACAATGGGTGTGCGGCTCAGATGTTCTTTTATGCAACCTTTGTCACTGCGGAAGTTTTCATCTTGGCTGCAATGGCCTATGACCGCTATGCAGCCGTGAGCAAACCCCTGCATTACACCACAACCATGACCACAGGTGTGTGTGCGTGTCTGGCCATACTCTGCCATGCCGGTGGTTTCCTGAATGGCTGCATCCAAGTTCGGGAAACATTCAGTCTCACATTCTGCAGCTCCAATGTGATCCATCATTTTTTCTGTGATGTTCCAGCAGTCATGTCTCTCTCGTGCTCTAATAAACATTTTAATGAGATGGTTCTTGTTTATGTAGACACATCTATAGTATTTTCTTGTCTTCTGGTTGTCTTTGTATCCTATGTGTTCATTTTTATGGCCATCCTGAAGATGCGCAAATCTGCAGGCTATCAGAAGGCTGTGTCCACCTGTGCCTCTCACGTCACCGCCATCACTATCTTCTTTGGGACAATCATCTTCATGTACATACAGCCCAGCTCCAGCCACTCCATGGACACAGACAAAATGGCGTCTGTGTTTTATTCTATGGTCATCCCCATGCTGAACCCCATAGTCTACAGCCTGAGAAACAAGGAGGTCAAGAATGCAGTCAAGAAGTTGTGTGAGAAGACAAAATTGTCTCTGGGGTTATAATTTAACGTATTGTGGGACATAATTAGCTACTTTATCCTCTCAATCTTCATGTGTTGAGTTAGAATCTAAGATACACCTTTAAGTCCTGAAATGATACCCTCACCTTTTAAAGTCTATTGACTAGAATGGGGAAACATATTCTGCAATGCAAGTCTCTATAATGTGCAGATTAAATGTTTGGTTCTATGTGTCAAAAATACATATTAAAGATATTTGACTTGTTCCTGTTCTATAATCATCTGTTCTATAAGCATTTTATCTGCCATGATACTACAAATACATGGGAGAGAAATTACCAAGAGTTAAATGAGAGTATTATTTTTAACAAAACTTACATAAATCCAAAATGGAGATATCGACATATCAAACATATCAAGCTGTTTTTAGTTTTAAAATAGTCTAAGAATCCTAAATTGAGAAAAAATGGATAAAGCCATAATACTATGTGTTTATTTCATTGGCATATTTCCTTGACCGAATATAGACTTAGCATCATAAATGAATCTAAAATTTTACCTTGTCTGAGCCATTTTGTTGGGCTGATATTTTCTCACTATACCTTTCAAAAGGAAGAATCACAACACCAAAACATGCAAGAAAAGTACAAGCCTTTTCAATTTCTCTATAGGTGACTGCTCACTTGCACAGTGTTTTATTTTAAAAATACACTGAGCCATTGATAATCTATTTTATGACTACAAGACCTTTAGATGGTTATTCATTCTTATTAATGCTTATTAATTCTTAATTCATTCACGTTACATTCTGTCTCATCACTTCTCCAGTTTTTTACCACAGTAAATTCGCAATTATTCTTTCACAATTTCCTCACAACTCCAAGCAAGCCTCTACTTCTGGGATTTTGTCCTTCTTCTGACAGCTCAGTGTAAGTTACTTTATCCCAGATGTTGTCTTCAATAACCATCATCATAAATGGTCATCACCCCCATGTGCCCTATTCCCTCATCCTGTGTTTTTCTTCATAGTTTGACTGACATTGCCAATGACATATTATCTCGCCACTATTATATCATCTCTCTCTACAACTAGACTCTAAATTTCAAGACATCATTGACGTTTTGTTAAAACATGTTGCTCGTACTTACATATGTGAGTTGCTTATTAGCTTCTCAATAAATAATTGTAAACTGAATGCATGAAATGAAGGTTGGAGTCTATTTGTCCCAATGTGTTGAGTCTTTGAACCACAGATGATAGTGTGGTATTTAGAGCCACCCATAGACTTTAATAGTATCAAAAGCATTTTAAGAGACCAATAGACTTTAATAGTATCAATAGGACTTTAACAGTCCTATTGAAAGGACTGCTTCCTAGAAATCCAGCTCAAGAGTGTCATCTCAATCCACCTCATGACCAGAACCTCATTTCTTCGTTAGAACTCTTCAATGAGGGATACACACTATTATTACCCCTCCATTATAGGTGTAGAGTGAAGTGTAGAGAGATTGAACAACTTGGCCAAGATCATCCTGTAACCAGGACAGAACTCGGACCTAGACAGCTCCCTGTGACTGCACAGCAGGTGACAACCACACCTGAACACCGTGTTCAAAGAGATAATTCTGCCCGGGAGTGTGTTAGTGGGTGGGCGTAGTAAAATGCATTTTAAGGGGTAGGAACCTATCCCCCGAATCATAGAGTGTTGTAAACCTCAACACGATGTAATATGTCAACAGAATACAAAAAATAATAAAATTCCTCTAAAAAATTAAATATGATAGAGTGACAGAAATGGGCAAAAGACCTAAATAGACACTTCAAAAACATAAAATGCCAAGAGGTGCATGAAAATTTGCTCGTCATCACGGATCACCAGGGAAGTGCAGATTAAGCCTCCATGAGACACACCTCAGCCTGGGAGATGGCCCCGCCCAAAAGGACCTGAGACTGGTCATGATGAGGGTCTGGAAAAGGCACTTCCTGCGCCTTTGGTGAGAATGAATCATCCAAGTGTTGTGAACATTGTTACATCAATAAAAAATACAACTTTCAAAAAGAATTTAGTAAAGTTACAGGAGACAAGAACATCATCAAAATTCATCTGTTCTATACAAGCAATGAACCCTGCCAATGAAATTAAGGAAGCAACTGCATTCACAATAAATATGAAAGAGTAAATAAACGGTCGAGAGAGCAATCTCACCAAAGACATGACCGAATTGTACTCTTAAAACTCTGAATAATGTTGAAAGGAATTTCAGTAGACCTAAAGAAATTTAAAGAACCCCATGTTGATGCGAGGTTTTTCTTGTTTCTTGTTGTGGAATGTAATTTTTTCTAGAATGAAGACAATTCTTTGTTAGGTGTGGTCTCTGAACCCTGCATTTTACCTGTGACCCTGTAGTGTGGCAGGTGTGATTTTAAACTCCGCATTTGCATGACAATATTATTTACTAAACAAAAGCTTGTCTATTTTCCAGAGTTCTAACAGATTTGTTTTGTAGGGTATTTGGTTAATATTTCTGAGATAATTAAAGGGTTGGATCCCTGAAACATACTATTTCTACTATTTTTTAATGCCTGATAATCCTAAGACTAAGGCATGATACCATTATTTCCTTTTACCCATGAGAAGCTGTATTACTTAAACAATTTGATACCTAATCACAATTATAACCATCCCACCTGCCTGCAATGAGGAAGCTGTGACAATTCTGCTTGGGAGTATGAGCTTAGAGATATGTCGAAGGAAGAATGAATCTGTGTGGTTTGTGAGAACAAAAGCATTTGCAGGCTTTATTATAGTGGTAAACAAACTGAATAATAAAACAAATTCTTAGAGTTTCTCAAGACATCCTTAATAACAGAAGAAATGAAAGTAAAATATGAATTAAATTACAGTTTGAAATTTATGTACCTAGTGCTGCAATGGTGTCAAGAAACCAGAGTGTTCTTCCTGTTGGGAATGTAAAATTATAAGGCACATGATAGGGCTTTCCAATTTCTAGTCAATTAAGTATATTTACCAAAGATTCAATACACTGCCTGATAATTACCCGAATGAAATAAAAACTTGTTTGCACAAAAATTTTGCCATTTTATATCAGCTTTCTTTATAATCACTAAACACTGGAAAGAATATAAAAGTTTCTCAACTGAGGAAAGAAGAAAAAAATAAAACATAAGTTTCACAGAATGAAATACTACTTTGCCATGTAAAAGTCCAATAGAAATACAGATAACGATGTGCCTTTAACGGAATTACGTTAAGTGAAAAAAGCCAGAATCAAAGTCTAAGGATTCTGAGGCTCTAGTGAAGGGACATTCTCAAAGGCAAAATTACATGAAAAAAGCAGGTCACATCTTCTTGAATCCAGTCATCTCTTTTTGGGCATCTGGGTTATTTCCATACCTTAGCTATTATAAACAGTGCTGCCAGAAGATGTGGGACATATATACATTGGAATACTATTCAGCATTCAACAATGATAAACACATGCAATTCGCAGCAACATGGATGGAACTAGAAGGAATCATGCTCAGCGAAGTAACCCAGAAAGAAAGAGAAAAATATCGAATGGTTTCACTTATAACAGGGAAATAGGGGAACCAAATATGAGAAAGACACCCAGAGACGAAGGGAGAAGATACTGGCTCAAAATGGGGTAGAAAGGGCACAAGGGACCATGGTGATGGGTCACGGGTGAATTGGTGGTGGGTTACCCAAGGGGAATACAAAATGTAAAAGATAAAAATAACAATAAAAAATTAATGAAAAAAAGAAAAAAGCATGTCAGTAATTCTGAGAGTATTGACTGACTCCAAGACAGCTGAGGAATCAAAATCTTGGAAACATACATTAAGATTTTGCATACTACCCTCTGCAACTTGCTATTTTAGAATGAAAATAATATGAAATAACAATGCAAACATACATGTATCCTAAAATTATGTGATGTGGTTCCCATAGGCAGTTTGATTACTTTGTTCCTCAGAAAGTGGAGTGGGAACACGGAAGTGCCCTCACGGGGGACATCCCCTGAGAACCTCACGTCTTTATAATTCACTTTCAGTCCCCGTGCATGAACCCCTGGTGTCCACCGTGACTTCTAGAAGCTTTCTAGACAATACCCACTGTTTTTCCCCCAGACAATTTAAAATATCCTATGTTCACTTGAATGCTGACAGTTTGCATATGGAGATCCTCTATCTACTATCATAGCATATCCTACGAATTTGCAGCCATGGCCACGGAAACTCGCCAAGGTAAAAATGATGTTATATAACTTTAAAATGAAAACCTTTAAGTTAATCAATTGTTTTATAGACATTGGTTTGGTATTTGCAAACACAATTCAACGGGCTACATGAAGAACTAATTTTATTATCTTTATTTTACAAATAGGAGAGACCAAGTGACACTTCCAAAACCACAGGAAGGACACATGGTAGACTCAGGACTTGAACCCACGTTCATGGTATTTTCCCCTCCTTGTTCCCTGCCTTAGAGACCTCGGAACCCGTGCCCACTACTGCACAGAGCTTCTCCAGCAGCATCTAGGCATTATTCCCTGGCTGGATTTTTTAATCTCAAACACACTATTCAGGATTGATTGTCATAATTTTCCAAGAAGGTGAGCTTCTATGTTCAATTTAAGCTTAAAATGAACACTGTATACATACAAAAGTTGTGGGGCAAGTGTTGTGATTTGTTGCACGCACTAGATGTTTTCAACATTTTTCTTATTCTAGGGTGAAATCAGGGAGTAACCGTCAAAACTTTCACCAACAGAAACTTATACCTTAAAGGGTTTGCCTTTTAATAACACTTGGGGAACTCGCATTTCTGCTCCTTGAAAAGGGATGAGTGGGGATGAAAGTTATGCTCTGATTGTACAGAAATTTCTTCTAAGTCACCATATGTCAGTATCGGAATAAAATTGCCCAGGAGAATGAAATGACCCAACCAAAGTGAAATTGTGATCCAAATTCATTTTATCATTATCTGCAGAATGGCATCCTTATTATTTCTGTCTATTTACACATGTCAACAGTGATGTAGATAAAACATTGCACTTTGATTAGTTTGAATCTTGAAGCTTTATCATATAGTTGTATAACTTTAGATCGCAGCAAATCTTAACCATTTTTCAATTCTCTGATGGTGAAATAAAACTAAGAATGGCACACACGTCACGCACACTCACACACACTTACATGAAAATGCTCTTAGCATTGCTGGTAGGACGTCGTATGTGTTAAGGGTGCTTGTGTGCATCTGCACAGGCAAAGCTGTCCGGGGCTGTGGCCTGAAGTGAAGTCCTGGTGGGCTCAGGGGCAGGGGGTGGGAACCACACAGAGCACAGAGCTTCCCTTCCAAAGGCAGCTGATTCAAATAAGAAGATTTAAAACGCTGACCCTACACAGGAATAGATTCACATAAAATATCAACAATAGTTTTGCCTCTAAAATAGATGTATAGATTTAAGGCAAATCACAAAGTAAACTATCATCCTCCATCCCTGTAATTTAAATGTGGGATGACAGTGATGAAAACAGAATGAGTTTAAGAAAAGGAGACTCGAACCCCTGAAATCTGGCCACAGATCTCAGCATTCCAGGAGAGGGGAGGACACAAAGGCGGGGTGTGTGGGATGAGCACAGTGGACTATGGTGGAGGATTATAAGTCATTCTGTGCTAGGAGGCCTAGAGTGACCACACATGAGGTGTGTGTGTATGGGGGGGGGGGTTGTGGCAATTCTCTACGTAGATAAAAGGAAAGGATGAAAAATAATGGCAGTTCGGTTGAAACAAAGGACACTATTTGAAAATCAGTTAAACTAAAAATCCAAGGAATAAGCTAAGAAAAGTAGTACTAGATAGAAAGGTGATGCAGACCATGGTGCAGAAGACGAGGACAGAGTGAACCTCTGGAAGGCGTTGACTATCTCAGTGCTATGGAGTCTGAGAGGAGGCAAATGAAAGTGGGAGGCTGCAGGACTTCAGACTCTCATACGTGACACCCTGGGTGTTTCCCAGAGCAAAACCAAGACCTTCCCTCTGTCCTAGTAATACTTTATTGGCTAAACCAATAGGCTACACACATGACATCTTTCTCTTGTTTATGCATTTTCTCATTGAATTTGTACATAAGTGCTTTGAGTTAGGTTTCACTTCGATCTTCATTTTGTATACAGATAACGATAGGTGCAGGGAGTTAGGCTAGTGTCTGTTATGACGTGTGGCGGTCAGAGGATTACTCAGAGTTCATGTGCAGAACAATGAGAAGAGTAGAAGGACTACACCGCGAAAGTGCAGTTCAGCTCCCAGGGCAGTCTTATTTTTATTTAGAATCAGACAGAAAATAAAAAATATCAAAGAAGCAAGCACAGAAATGCACATCTGTGTGGTGGCTGCGTAACCTGCTGCCCCAGTCATGGTTGGGAAATGGGGAGAAAGTCAAGGAAAGTCTCAGTGTTTATGCTGCTCTAACCACAGCATCTACTGCTGTTTCTGCACATGCTGTTTTCAGCACATAGATCCTCACACCACGGCATTTGCCCTAAGAGGATCTTTATAAACTTTCCCTGTTCCTACACACTGTGAGACACAGAATAGTCAAAGCAAAGAATAATGAAGGCAGAGACATAGAATGCTTGAGTAACATGATAATGCAAGCCCACACAGGCTAGTATATATTACCCTAGGTAGTAAATGGGAGGACTGATGAGCACTGTTCTGAGAGCCCAAGATCCAACCCAGAGCGATGCCTCCCCCTAGACGCTCCACTGCTGATGTGACTGTGCCCTCCTGCTCCCGCTGACCAAGCACAGACTGTGCCCAGGAGTCTGATCTACCTCACTGTGAAGCCCCAAACACCTATTCTGGAGTAGTGAAGATGATGAGAAATTTAAATGGACTTTAGTCTAATTTAATTGAAATGTACTAAAGAGCATCAGACTTGGGAAACACTTAATCCAGGAACAAAGTTTGGCTGCCGGTGAATATATGTGGGACTATGAATAAGCTACTCAACTCATCTGCCTCACCATGTAAGTGAAAAAATACTGCCCAACCTCATAAATTGTTGAGCAAAATTGATGAACACAGCTGTAGTTTCTAAGGCATGTCTAAGGAAAGCTGAACTCTCATTTGTAAATTCCAGAATTGACCTGCTCTAACTTACACTGATCTTTAAAGTCTCAGCTTAAAAATATGAAAGAATTAAAAACAAGTGAGGTGATCCATGAAGATTCCTTATTCACAGTTTAGAATTCTAGAAAATGTATACATAAAATTATGCATTGAAGGTCTTGTCTGAGGTATGGAGAGTCTTGAGACACATACTCTTGTTATAATGAACTAATGACCCTGGCGTGAGACATATAGCTTTCCAGTAATTTCCACATCTAACTTTACATGCTTTTATTTCTCATTGCTGTAGGACACATGATGTCTTAACAACCTCCATGGAGAACACCACCAAAGTGACCCATTTCATCCTCTTAGGACTGACCAAAGACATAAACCTACAAGTCCCACTTGTAATGATTTTCGTTGTTATATATTCCATCAATGCCACTGGGAACCTGGGGATGATACTGTTGATTCTTCTGGACACTCGTCTCCACACGCCCATGTACTTCTTCCTCAGTAACCTGTCTCTGATGGATTTCTGCTACTCTATAGCTGTCACCCCTACGGTCATAGCTAGGTTACTCATAGGAGATGAGGTCATCTCCTACCATGCATGTGCAGCTCAGATGTTCATTTTTCAGCCTTTGCCGCAGGGGAAGTTTTCATTTTGGCTGCAATGGCCTATGACCGCTATGCAGCCGTGTACAAACCCCTGCATTACACCACCACCATGACCACAGGTGTGTGTGCATGTCTGGCCACAGTCTGCTATGCCGGTGCTTCCCTGAATGCCTCCATCCAAGTTGGGAAAACATTCAGTCTCATGTTCTGCAGCTCCAGTGTGGTCCATCACTTTTTCTGTGCTTTCCAGCAGTCATGGCTCTCTCTTGCTCTGATAAACATTTTGGTGAGATTGTTCTCCTTTATGTAGACACATTTGTTGTATTTTCTTCTCTTCTAGTTATCTTTGTATCCTATGTGTTCATTTTTATCACCATCCTGAAGATGCGCTCATCTGCAGGCTATCAGAAGGCTGTGTCCACCTGTGCTTCTCATGTCACCGCCATCACCATCTTCTTTGGGACAATCATCTTCATGTACATACAGCCCAGCTCCAGCCACTCCATGGACAGAGACAAAATGGCGTCTGTGTTTTATACTATGGTCATCCCCATGCTGAACCCTCTAGTCTACAGTCTGAGGAACAAGGAGGTCAAGAATGCAGTCAAGAAGTTGGGCGAGAAGACAAAATTGTCTTTGGGATTATGATTTAACATTATACGGGGCATAATTTGCTATGTTGTTTTCTCTTGTCCTCATGTGCTCACTTACAATCTAAATACACCTTTAAGTCCTAAAATGATACCCTCACCTTTTCAAAGTCAACAATCTAGAATGAGGAAACACGACAGCAATGGAAGGCAAAACAATAATGGATACTAGGAAGCATAAAATATTTGGTTCTATGTGTCAAAAATACATATTAAGTGTATTTCTAGATGAGAGTATTATTTTTAACAAAACTAACCTAATTGTAAATGGGGTATTCATATATAAAGCATATCAAGCTTTATTAGTTGTAAAATAATCTAAAAGTCCTAAATTGAGAAAAAATTGGATACAGTCATAATACTATGTGAATATTTCATTGGCATATTTTATTGACAGAATATAGACTTTGCATCATAAATGAATCTAAAATTCTACTTTGTCTGAATCATTTTCTTGGGTTAATATTTTCTACATAAATTTTTAAAAGGATTATAGCCCCAACACAAAACAAGATAAATAAAAGCATTTTCAATTTCTTCATAGATGACTGCTAACTTGCCCATTGTTTAAAAAATGCACTGAAGTATTAATAATGTATTTTAAGTAAAATCTCTTTATTTGGTTATGTTACTTATTAATTCTAATTTGTTAAGTTGCATGGTGTCTTTTCAGTCCTCTAGTTTTTTACCACAGTTATTTCACAATGATTTTTTCACAATTCCATCACAACCCTAAGCAAGATAGTACTTCAAGGATTTTGTCCTTGCTGTTAAGGGTCTTCATATAAGACCCTTTATCTCAGATGTTGTCTTCAATAATCATCTACGTAAATATCCATGACACTCCCCGTTACACTATTCCCTCATCCGGTGTGATTCTTCATAGTTTGATTGACATTGCCTAACTATATATTATTTCCCCACTACTATATTTTCTCTCTCTACAACTAGACTATAAATTCCGAGATATCATTGAGGATTTCATTAAAACATGACCCTTGTACTTACATATGCGAGTTGTTTATTAGCTTCTCAATAAATAATTGTCAAATGAATGAATGAAATAAAGGTTGGAGTGTAATTGTCCCAATGTGTTGAGGCTTTGAACCACTGATGATAGTGTGTCATCCGTTATTAGCTGCCCATAGACTTTAATAGTATATCAGTAAAACTTTAATAGTCCTATTGAAGAGGATCACTTCCTCAAAATCCAGCTCAAGAGTCATCTCAAACCACCTCAAGGCTAGACCTCATTTCATCTTCAGAACTCTTCACTGAGGGATATTCACTATTGCTATCCCTCCATTATGGGTGTAGAGTGGAGAGTAGAGAGACTGAACTACTTGGCCAAGATCATCCTGTAACCAGGACAGGACTCAGTCTTAGACAGCTCCCCATGACTGCACAGCGGGTGACAACCACACCTGAACACCTTTTTAAAAGAGATAATTCTGCCCAGGAGTATGTGAGTTGTTGTGTGTGCTAAAATATATTTGAATCATGCAGCATTGTAAACCTCAACACAATGTAATATGACACAGCAATAAGAAAATAATAATGAACATTCATCTAAAAAATTAAAGATGATGAAATAACAAAAATGGACAGAAGAGATAAATAGATATTTCAAAAACATACATGGCCAAGAGGTGCATGAAAAAGTGCTCATTCACTGATGACCAGGGAAGCGCAGATCAAAACCTCCATGAGACACACCTCAGCCTGGGAGAATAACCCATTCCAAAAAGACCAGAAAGAGTTGATGATGAGGGTTTGGGGAAAAAAGGAACCTGCACTATTGTGGGAATGAATCATGCACATAGTTGTAAAACATTGTTGTATAAATAAAATACACAACCTCTAAAAAGAAACTAGGTAAGTTAAAATTCAGCTGTTCTACCACAAAAAACCTCGCATAGATAAAGCCCTACTAACTAAAAAGAAATAAAACAGAGGAATTTCAGTCCCTGATTTCAAACTATACTACAGTGCCATAATAATTAAAACAGCATGGTACTGGAACAAAAACAGACAGAAAGACCAATGGAACCAAATAGAATACCCAGAATTAAAGCCACATATCTAGGAACAACTAATCTTTGACAAAGGAGCAAAGAAAATGCAGTGGAACAAGGACAGTCTATTCAATAAATGGTGCTGCGAAAACTGGACAGCCACATGCAAAAAAATGAAGCTAGACTACTACCTCACACCCTGCACAAAAGTCAACTCAAAATGGATAAAAGATCTGGATGTAAGACACGAAACCATAAAATGTATAGAAGAAAATATAGGCAAAACTCTACATGACATACATCTCAGCAAAATCTTGAAAGACACATCCCTCAAAGCGAAGGAAGTGAAAGACAAGATAAACAGATGGGATTACATCAAAATAAAAAGCCTCTGTACACAAAATAGACATTAACCAAAACTAACAGACACCCTACCAACTGGGAAAAGATTTTTGCACACAATACATCTGATAAAGGACTGATAACAAAAATTTACAAGGAACTCACACAACTCAACAAAAACAAAGCCAACAACCCAGTCAAAAAATGGGCAGAAGAGCTCAAAAGGCACTTCTCCAAAGAAGAAAAGCAAATGGCCAACAG
>PVIJ01012254.1:0-27177 GCA_004024925.1 Scalopus aquaticus | reverse complement strand
GCTTCTGCACTGCTGGTGGGAATGTGAACTGGTCCAACCACTATGGAAAGCTGTATGGCAATTCCTCAGACTGTTAAACATGGAGCTCCCATACGACCCAGCAATCCCACTTTTGGGAATTTACCCAAAGGACACAAAAACACTAATCCGAAAGGATACATGCACCTGTATATTCATTGTGGCACTATTCACAATCGCAAAGGTATGGAAGCAACCCAGATGTCCAAAAATAGATGATTGTATCAAGAAGATGTGGTACATATACACAATGGAATACTATTCAGCATTCAAATGAGATAAACACATGCAATTTGTAGCAACATGGATGGAATTACAGGGAATCATACTCAGTGAAATAAGCCAGAAAGAAAAAGAAAAATATCGAATGGTTTCACTTATAACAGGACTATAGGGAAACCAAATAGGAGAGAGACACTCAGCGGGGTGGGGGGGAAAAGGGGAGGATAAGGGCACAAAATGGAATAGAAAAGAACACAAGGGACCATGGAGATGGATCACGGGTGAATTGGTGGTGGGCTACCAAGGGGAATACAAAATGTAAAAGACATAAATAACAATAAAAAATTAGCTGTTCTATACAAAAGAACCCTGAATGAATTAAGGAAGCAACTGCATTCACAATAAATATGAAGAGAAAATAAATGGTTGACAGAGATATTTTGCCAAAGACACTGAAAAATCTGAATAGTGTTGAAAATCTTTTCAAAAGACATAGATAAATATAAAGAACCCATGTGGATGTGAGGTTTTTCTTCTACTTTTGTGGAATGTAGAATTTTGTTTAAATAAGTTTTCTAGAAGATAAGTTTTCAAGGAAGATGACTTCCTTGTTAGGTGTGGTTTCTGACCTACATTTTACCTGTGACCATAAGTGTGTGACAGGTACATCTTGGAACTCCACATTTGCATCACCATATTCTTCACCGAACAAAAACTCGTCTAATATAAGACCTCAAACCATAAAGGTTATAGAAGAAAATATAGGCAAAACTCTACATGACATACATCTCAGCAAAATCTTTAAAACCACTTCCCACATGGCGAAGGAAGTGAAAGAAAAGATAAACAGCTGGGACTACATCAAACTAAAAAGCTTCTGTACAGCAAAAGAGACAATAAACAAAACAAACAGACACCCTACTAATTGGGAGAAGATCTTTGCACACAATACAACTGATAAAGGACTAATAACAAAAATCTACAAAGAGCTCACAAAACTCAACAAAAACAAAGTCTACAACCCAGTCAGAAAATGGGCAGAAGAGCTAAAAAGGCACTTCTCCAAAGAAGAAAAGAAAATGGCCAACAGGTATATGAAAAAATGTTCAACATCACTTATAATCAGGGAAATGCAAATAAAAACCACAATGAGATACCACCTCACGCCAGTAAGAATGGCGCACATTAAAAAAACAGGTAACAACAAATGTTGGCGAGGATGCGGAGAAAAAGGAACTCTCCTACACTGCTAGTGGGAATGCAAATTGATCCAACCACTATGGAAAGCTGTATGGCGTTTCCTCAAACTGCTAGAAATGGAACTCCCATATGACCCTGCAATACCACTACTGGGAATCTACCCAAAGGACACAAAAACATTAATCCGAAAGGATACATGCACCCGTATGTTCATTGCAGCACTGTTCACAATAGCTAAGATATGGAAACAACCCAGATGCCCAAAAATAGATGACTGGATCAAAAAGATGTGGTACATATACACGATGGAATACTATTCAGCATTCAAAAAAGACAAACACATGCAATTTGCAGCAACATGGATGGATCTAGAAGGGATCACGATCAGTGAAATAAGCCAGAAAGAAAGAGAAAATTATCGAATGGTTTCACTTGTAACAGGAATATAGGGGAGCCAAATAAAAAGGGACATTCAGCAGGAAGGAGGGGAGGGGAAGGGCTCAAGAGGGGGGGAGAGGGGAGCACGGGGGACTATGGTGATGGTTCCACGGGCAAACAGGTGATGGGTAACTCATGGGGACCACACATCAATGTAAAAGATATGAATAAAAAAATAAATTATTAAAAAAAATTGGGGCCTCCCTGGTGGCGCAGCAGTTGAGCGCTGCGCTGTGGAGCTGTCGGCAGCGAGTTCGATGCCCAGCCGGGGAGAATCCCACGTGGTGCAGCAGACCTCTCCTGCCTCGCCCGCTGCTCCCCTCAGCAGTGTATTTCTGATCTGCCTGCTCTGCTCCCCACTCTGTCTCTGGTGAACCCTCTCGCCGCCCCACGTCTCTGGCCTGTACCCGAGCTTGTATTTATAAATAAATAAATCTTTAAAAATAAAAACTATTTTACAAAGGAAAAAAGCAAACAAACAAACAAACAACAAAAAAAAAAAACTTGTCTCTTTTCCGGAATGCTAACAAATTTGATTCAGAGGGTATTTGCTAGATTCATCAGAGATCGTATATGGGGTGTAACTTTGAAACATATAATTTCTGCTATTCCGTATGCCTTTCTAAAGTCACTGATTATTGCAGGCCTGCCTGGTGGCGCAGTGGTTAAGTGCTGCGCTGTGGAGCTGTTGGCAGCGGCGACTGAGTTCAACGCACAGCCAGTGAGATTCCCACATGGCACGGTAGACCTCGCCTGCCTCGCCCGCTGGTCCCCTCAGCAGTGTATTTCTGCGATCCCCTCAGCAGTGTATTTCTGCCGATCTGCCTGTTCTGCTCCCCACTCTGTCTCTGGAGAACCTTCTCGCTGCCCCACACCTCTGGCCTGTACCCCAGCCTATATGCATAAATAAATAAATATTTAAAAAAAAAAGTAAAGTCACTGATTATTGCATTTAGGCTCACCAAATAATCTAGGTAAATACCCTTCGTTTGTACTTTCAATCTAATTACACATGCAAAGGCTTTCTGACTTGTGTAATATTTACAGATTCCAGGCACGAGGACCTGATATGTTTGAGAACCTTCATTCGGCCCCTGCTGATTTCTCTCCCACACACGCTTCCACGTGCCCACACCCAGGAGCCTGGCCACGTGTGGGACTCCCTCTCTGTGCCCATTCCAGGCTGTGAAGGCTTCCCCCTCCTCAGCTGCTCTGTCAGCACATGACGCCTCTTCCATCCCTGTAGCTGGAGAAAGATAACTGGAGAGTGACAGGTGTGCTTCACCTCCCCCCAAAATGACGCGTGTCAATTCTTTCAAGCCCATGGTCTACACTGACACAGGTCTCATTGGAACCAAAATGGGAAGGCATGTAGGGAAGCAGACGTAATGTTTAAACACCATCATTTTATTACCCATGCTGTAGTAATATCTAGTAAGACTTAACATTAGCATTTCAGAACACCTGCTATGTGTTAGATATTTTCTCTGGTGTATGTATGGGATCTGTAAATCTTCTTGACAATCCTAAGAGGACAGCATGATATCATTATTTCCTCTCACCCATAGAGACTGAGTTCAATGATTAAATCACCAAAACAATTTGATTCAAAGTCACACTTGTACATAGAGCACACCTATAACCACCCCACACGCTCGCAGTGAGGAGCTGTGATTATTCTGCTTGGGAGTATGAGCTTAGAGACCATGGAGAGAAAAAAAATGGGTCTGTTGGTTTTTGTTGAAAAAGAAACCATTTTCAGGTCATGAAGATAGTGATAAACAAGTTGAATAAAAAACCAAATTGTTAAAGGTACTCAAGAAATCTTTGATAAAAAGAAGAAATGAAAGTAAAATATAAATAAAATTACTATTTGAAATTTAAGGACCTAGTGCTGCGAAGATGTGAAGTAATCAGAATGTGTTTGCATTTGGGAATGTAAAATTATGAGGCATATCCTAGTTTTCCAGTTTCTAATCAATTAAGTATATTTACCAAAGGTTCAACACAACTCCCTGATACTCACCAAAATGAAATAAAAACTTGTGTTTGTACAAATATTTTGCCATTTTGTATCAGCTTTGTTTATAATCATCAAATACTAGAAACAATATAAAAGGTTTTCAACTGAGGAAAGAAGAAAAAATGTAAAACATAAGGTACAGCATGGAATACTACATTGCAATATAAAATTCCACTAGATATAGGTAACAATGTGCCTCTAATGGAATTATGTTAGTGAAAAATGCCAGAATCAAAGACTATGGATTCTAAGGCTCTAGTGAGGGACATTCACAAAGGCAAAATTATATGAAAAAAGCAGGTCAGTAATTATGAGTGTTGATTCCAAGGGGGCCGAGGGATCAAAATCTTGGAATCATACATTGATTCTGAATACTACTCTCTGCAAATTGTTATTTTAAATGAAACTAATACGAAATCATAATGCAAATACATATTATCCTAAAATTATGTGATGTGTTTCCCATAGGCAGTTTGATTACTTTGTACCCTGGAAAGTGGAGTGAGAACCCGGAAGTGTCCTCCTGGGGGACATCCCCTGAGAACCTCACGTCTTTGTAATTCACTCTCAGTCCCCATGCACGAACCCCTGGTGTCCACCTCTGGTCGCTTTATTTGGAACAATTAGTTTTCACCCAGACACTTTTAATATCATGCGTTCACCTGAAAGCTGAGGGTTTGCACATGCAGACCCTCTTCTGGTCTTAGCATTTCCTATGAACTTACAGCCATGGCCAAGGAAAGTCGCCAAGGTAAAAATGATATTAAATTACTTTAAAATGAAAACCTTTAAGTTAATCAATTGTTTTAGAGACATTGGTTTCTTATTTACAAACACAATTTAATGGCCTACATGAAGTGCTAATTTTACTATCTTTATTTTACAAATAAGGAGAAAGCAGTGTTGCTTCCAAAACCACAGGAAGAACACACGGTAGATTCAGGACTTGAACCCACGTTCATGGTGTTTTTCCTCCTTGTTCCCTGCCTTAGAGACCTGGGAACCTGAGCCCACCACTGCACAGAGCTTCTCCAGCAGCATCTAGACGTTATTCCCTCCCTGGATTTTTTTTTTATTTCCAACACACTATCAGGATCGACTGCCACATGTTTCCCAGCAGAAGGTGAGCTTCTATATTCAATACTTACTTATGGTGAAAACTGTAGCCATACAAAAGTTGTGGGGCCACTGTTGTGATCTGTTGCACACAGACATAGATATAGTCAATATTTTCCTTAAACTCTAATTTGAAATCAGGAGGTAAATGTCAAAACTTCCACCAACAGAAACTTATACCTTAAGGGGATTGCCTTTTAAGGATACTGGGGAACCTCACAAGGCTGCTCCTCCAAAAGGAATGAGTGAGGATGAAAGTGATGCTCCGATTGTATAGAAATTTCTTCTAACTCCCCATATATCAACATCGGAATAAAAAGTGGCCCAGGGGGATGAAATGGCACTTATTTGGACTCTAAAAGGAACCAAAGTGAAATAGCAAAATCCAAATTTCAGTTTATCATTTTCCGCAGAATGCATCTTTATTATTGCACTTTTGATTAGTTTAAATCTTGACTTTTTCTCATAGGGCTGTGTAATTTTAGACCACAATAATCAAAACAAGTCCTCAATTTTCTGATGGTGAAATAAAAATAAGAATGTCACCCACTGCACACACACTCACACATACTTGTATGAACAAAGCTCTGAGAATTGCTTGTAGGACGTATTACGGTTAACAGTGTTTGTGTGTGTTTGCACAGGCAGAGCCATCCAGGGCTAGGGTCTGAAGTCCTGGCAGGCTCAGGGGGAGGGGTGGGAACGGCAGAAAGCAAGAAGTGCAGCTTCCATCTTTGGAACGGCAACTGATTCAAGTAAAATGAATTAAAATACTAGTCCTCACAAGAAGATGCACATAAAACATCAAACATGAAATTTTGCCACAGTAATAGATACACACATAGGTTAAAGACAAGCCACAAACTAAACTTTTATTCTCCATCCCTGTGATTCAAATGTGGGATGACAGTGATGAAAACAATGAGTTTAAGAAAAAAGAGACTCCAACTCATGAAATCTGACCACAGATGTCAGCATCCAGGAGAGGGGAGGAAAAACAGGGCAGGGGAGGTGGGTGAAACAGTGGACTATGGTGGAGGATTATGGGTTATTAAGCTCTGGGAGGCTTAAGGTGACCACACAGGATGTGTTGTGTGTGTGCTGGAGGGATAATCTACATAGACAAAAATGGACAAATATAAAATAATGGTAGTTTAGTTTAAAAAAGGACACTCTTTAAAAACAAGTTACACGATAATTCGAAGGAATAAGTTTTAAAAAAAGGAGTACTAGATAGAAGGGTAACACAGCCAAGGTTCAGCGGACAAGGACAGAGTGGACTTCTGGAAGGCGTTGACTAGCTCAGTGCCGTGGAGTGTGAGAAGAGGCAGAAAAAGAGGGAGACTGCAGGACTTCAAAATTCTCCTACCTGACACCCTGGGTATTTCCCAAAGCAACACCGAGACCGTCCTTCCTTCCTACTAGTACTTTGTTGGCAAAACCAGTAGCTACACACAGGCGACATCTTTCTCCTGTTTATGCATTTTCTCATTTACTACGTACTAAAGTGCTCTGAGTTAGGTCTCACTTCTACGTCCATTGTGTAGACAGAAAAAATTAGGTGCAGGGGTTAGGCTACTGTCTCCTTATCACGTTTGGCGGTGGGAGAATAGGGATTACTCAGAGTCCAAGTGCAGAACAATGAGAAGCCGAGAGGGACCACACCAGTAAGTGCCGTCCAGCTCACAGGGCAGTCTCGTTTTTATTTAGAATTGCACAGAAAAAAGAAAGACCAAAGAAGCAAGCAGGCGAATGGGGAATGCTCAGGTGAGTGGCGGAGGGTGAGCAGCTGCCCCAGCCGTGGTTGGGAAATGGGAGAAAGTCAAGGAAACGCTCAGTATTTATGCTGCTCTAACCACCACATCTATTGCAGTTTCTGCACAGGCTGTTTTCAGCACATATAGATCCTCACACCAGAGCATTTGTCCTGAGATTTTCCTTATCAACTTTCACTTTTCCTACACACCAGAGCACAGGATAGTTAAAGCAAAGAATAATGAAGACAGAGACACAGAATATTTGAGTCACGTGATAATCCAACCTCACAGAGGCTAGTATTATTATTACCCTGGGTAGTAATGGGAGGGCTGATGGGCACCTATTCCCAGAGCCCAAGTCCCAACCCAGAGCGATGCCTCCCCCCAGACGCTCCACTGCTGATGTGTCTGTGCCCTCCTGCTCCCGCTGACCCAGCACAGGCTGTGCCCAGGAGTGTGAGCACCTCACTGTGAAGCCCCAAACACTGAGTCTGGGCCAGTGGAGATAAGGAGAAATTGTAAAGAGTTTAATCTAATTTAATTGAAATGTAGTAAAGAACATCAGACTTGGGAAACAATCCAGAACAGAGGATGGCCAGCCAGTGAGTATATGTGGGACTATGAATAAGGTACTCATCTCTGTGCCTCACTGTGTAAGTCAAAATAATAGCTACCCAATCTCATAAATTGTTAGGAAGAATAGGGAACACAGCTGTGGAGTCTAAGGCGTGTCTGAGAAAAGTTGAGTTCTCTTCTGTAAATTGCAGAATTGCCCAGTTGGACATTTTCACTCTACTTTAAAGTCTCAGTTTAAAAATATAAAAGAATCGGACCTCCATTGTGGTGCAATGTGTTAAGAGCAGCACTAGGAAGCTATCCAGAGCCACTGCAACAAAGTTCCATACCCGGCCAGAGAGATTCCCACATGGCGCAGCAAACCTCTCCTGCCTCACCCGCTGCTCCCCTCAGCAGTGTACTTCAGTCGATCAGCCTGTTCTGCTCCCCACTCTGCCTTTGGTTAATCCTCTCACCCTCCACACCTCTGGCCCACACCCTAGCTTATATATATATATATATATAAATAAACAAATATTTAAAAAAATAAAAGTATATATATATATATATATATATATATATATGAAAGTTATGAAATGGTGAGTTGATCCATGATGATTCCTTATTCATCAGTTTAGAATTCCAGAAAATGTATACATTAAATTATGCATTGAAAGTCATGTCTGAGAAACAGAGTTTTGAGACACATACTCTCGCTCTAAAGAAATAATGACCCTGCTATGTATCACAGTAATTTCCACATCTAACTTTTATTCCTTTATTTCTCATTGCTGTAGGACACATGATTTCTTAACAACCATGGAGAACACCACGGCAGTGACCCAGTTCATCCTCCTAGGACTGACTAAAGATAAAAACGTACGAGTCCTGCTTCTAATGATGTTCACTCTTATATACGCCATCAATGTCACCGGGAACCTGGGGATGATCCTGTTGATTCTCATGGACACTCGTCTCCACACGCCCATGTACTTCTTCCTCAGTAACCTGTCTCTGATGGACCTCTGTTACTCTACAGCTGTCACCCCTACAGCCTTGGCTGGGTTAGCCATAGGAGACTATGTCATCTCTTACAATGCGTGTGCGACTCAGATGTTCATTTTTGCAGCCTTTGCTGCAGGAGAACTTTACATCTTGGCTGCGATGGCCTATGACCGTTGGGCAGCCGTGTGCAAACCCCTGCATTACACCACCACCATGACCACAGGAGTGTGTGTGTGTCTGGCAACAGTCTGCTATGCTGGTGCATTCCTGAATGGCTCCATCCAAGTTGGGGAAACGTTCAGTCTCACTTTCTGTAGCACCAACGTGATCCATCATTTTTTCTGTGATATGCCTCCAGTCATGGTTCTCTCTTGCTCTGATAAACATTATACAGAGATGTTTCTATTTTGTGCAGACATATTTGTTGTCCTTTCTCCTCTTGTAGTTATCTTTGTATCCTATGTGTTTATTTTTATGGCCATCCTGAAGATGCGCTCATCTGCAGGCTATCAGAAGGCTGTGTCCACCTGTGCTTCTCACGTCACCGCCATCACCATCTTCTTTGGGACAATCATCTTCATGTACTTACAGCCCAGCTCCAGCCACTCCATGGACACAGACAAAATGGCGTCAGTCTTTTATACTATGGTCATCCCCATGCTGAACCCCATAGTCTACAGCCTGAGGAACAAGGAGGTCAAGAATGCAGTCAAGAAGTTGGGTGAGAGGATGAAATTGTCTCTGGGATTATGATTTCACATTGCAGAGGGCATAATTAGCTACTTTGATTCCTCTCCATCTCCATGTTCTCACTTAAAATCTAAGGTACACCTTAAAGTCCTGATATGATACCCTCATCTTTTCAAAGTCAACTGTCTAGAATGAGGAAACATGACAGCAATGGAAGTCTAAACAATAATGGATATTATGAAGCATAAAATGGTTGGTCTACGTGTCAAAAATACATATTAATGATATTTGACTTATTCACATTTTCTACTAGCATTTTCTCTGCCACAGGCACTACAAATACATGGGAGCAGGAAATTAGAAAGAGGTAAATGAGAGTACTAATTTAACAACACTAAGCTAAATACTAAATTGGGATACTGATATATAAAACATATCAAACTGGGGACTCCTTGGTGGCGCAGCGGTGAAGCGCTGCGCAGTGGAGCTGTGGGCAGCAGCGCGGGGTATGATGCCCACCCAGGGAGATTCCCACATGGCGCTGCAGACCTCTCCTGCCTTGCCTTTGCCCCCTCAGCAGTGTATTCTTGTCCATCTGCCTGTTCTGTTCCCCACTCTGCCTTTTGTGAACCCTCTCACTGCACCATGCCTCTGGCCTGTGCCCCAGCTTGTATGCATAAATAAATAAATCTTTAAAAAAAACATATCAATCTGTTTTTAGTTGTAAAATAACCTAAGAGTCCTCCATTGCGAAAGTATTGGATACAGTCATTATACTATGTGAATATTTCATTGGCTTATTTTATTGACAGAATACAGACTTCAGATCAGAAATGAATCTAAAATTATACCTTGTCTGACTCATCTTTTAGGCTGATACGTTTTCACTATAATATTCAAAAGGACAATAGCCACAAAAAAAAAACGAGAAAAAATAAAAGCATTTTCAGTTTCCTTGTAGATGACTGCTAAATTGCTCATTGTTTAAAAACGCACTGAAATATTAATAATGTACTTGAACTCTACAAGCACTTTAGATGGTTATGCACTTATTAATACTACTTTGTTAAGTTGCATTATGTCTTTTCACTCCTCCGGATTTTACCACAGTGAATTCACAAAGATTTTTTCGTAATTTCCTCACAGCCCCAAACAAGCTTCTACATCGGGGATTTTGTCCTTGCTCTTAGATGCTGGATAGATGATGTTTTATCTCAGATGTGGTCTCCAGTAACTACGTAAATGTCCATCACCCCCCCATTACACTATTCCCTCATTCTGTGTGATTCTTCATAGTCTGATTGACATTGCCTAGCTATATATTATTTCCCCACTACTATATTTTCTTTCTCTACAACTAGACTATAAATTTCAGGATATCATTGGTGTTTTCATTAAAACAGGATCCTGGTACTTACATATGTGAGCTGCTTGGCAGATTCTCAATAAATAATTGTCAAATGAATGCATGAAATAAAGGTTGACGTCGTTTGTCCCAATGTGTTGAGTCTTTGAACCACTGCTGATAGTGTGAGATCCATTATAAGAGCTGCCCAACACTTTAATGGTATCAATAAGACTTTAAGAGTCCTATTGAAAAGGACTGCTTCCTAGAAATCCAGCTCAAGAGTGTCATCTCAAACCACCTAAGACTAGAACCTCATTCATCTTTAGAACTCTTCAATGAGGGATATTCACTATTGTTACCCATCATTATTAGTGGAGTGGAGTGTAGAGAGCTTGTACTACTTGGCAAGATCGTGCTGTGACCAGGGGAGAAGTAGGACTTAGACAGCTCCCTGTGACTGCACGGCGAGTGACAACCACACCTGAATGCCATTTTTAAAGAGAGAATTCTGGCCGGGAGTGTGTTAGTGGGTGTGGTGTGCTAAATACATTTGAAGAGGTAGGAACCTATCCCCCTGAATCACACAGTGTTGTAAACCTCAACACGGTATTACATGTCTCCACAATCAAAAAATAATAATGAATATTCAACAAATAATTAAAGATTATGAAATAATAAAATATGGACAGAAGAAATAAATCATATTTCAAAAACATACATGGCCCAGAGGTCCATGAAAAAGTTCTCGTCATCACTTACCACCAAGGAAGTGCAGATCAAAACCTCTCTGAGACACACACCGCACCCTGGGAAAATGGCCTATCCCAAAAGGACCTGAAATAGTTGATGACGAGGATTTGGAAAAGGAAACTCCTGCACTCTTGGTGGGAATGAATCATCCACAGTGCTGTAAAATAATGCAATGTCAATAAAAAAATACAACTTTCAAGAATAATTTACTTAAGTTACAGGGTCCTGAACATCATCAAAATTCAGCTTCTATAAACAAGCAATGAACGCTGACAATGAATTAAGGAAGCAACTGCATTCACAAAAAATATGAAGAGTAAATAAATGCTCGAGAGAGAGATTTTGCCAAAGAAATGACTGAATTGTTATCTGAAACCTCTGAATAATGTAGAATATATTTTCAGTAGATAAATCAAATTTAAAGAATCTATGTCAATGTGAGGTTTTTTCTTCGTACTTTTGTGGTTTGCAGAATTTTGTTTAGAGTTTTCTAGAACAAAGACTATTCTTTACTAGGTGTGGTCTCTGAAGCCTGCAGTTATACCTGTGACCCTGAGTGGTGCAGCAGGTGTTTCTTTGAACTCCACATTTGCACACAATATTTCACTGAACAAAAACTCGCCTATTTTACAGGGTTCTAACAAATTTCTTTTGGAGGGTATTTACTTGATGTTTCAGATCGTTAAATGGGTGGACTCTTGTAACGTAATATTTCTTGTATTTTCTATGCTTTTATTTATAAAGATGCTGATTATTACATTTAGGCTAGAGCATAATCCAGATAAATACCCCCTCTTAGTACTCTTAATCTAATCACATGCAAAAAGACATTCTGACTCGTGTAATATTTACAGATTCCAGGAACTAGGACCTGATATGTTGCCGAACCTGCATTTAGGCCCTGCTGACATCTCCCCCACACACGCTTCCACGTGCCCACACCCAGGAGCCTGGCCACATGCAGGGCTCCCTCTCTGTGCCCATTACAGGCTGGGAAGGCTTCCCCCTCCTCAGCTGCTCTGTCAAGACATGAAGCCTCTGCAGTCCCTGTATCAGAGAAAGACAACTGGAGAGTGATGTGTGTGCATCACCTCCCCCAGAAATGACACGTGTCAATTCTGTCTATGACACGTGTCTACACTGACACATGTCCCACTGGACCCAAAATGGGCAGGCACGTGAAGGGAAGCTGACATTACATATAAACTCTATTATTATGTGACCGATGCTGTAGTAATATTTAGTAAAACTTAACAGTTAGCATTTCAGAACATCTAATGTGTGTTAGATATTTCATCTGGTTTCTATGTATGAGTTCTGCAAATCTTCTTGACAATCCTAAGAGGATGGCATGATATCATTATTTCCTCTCACCCATGAGAAGCTGGAGTTCAATGATTAAATCACTAAAACAATTTAATTCAAAATCACACTTGTACAAAGAGCAAACCTTTAACCACCCCACATGCCTGCAATGAGGAAGCTGTGGTTATTCTTTGGGAAATGAGCCTAGGAACCATGGAGAGAAAAAATGGATCTGTTGGTTTTGTTGAAAGTGAATGTATTTGCAGGCCATGATAGTAGTCGTAAATAAGTTGAACAATAAAACAATTTGTTAAAGGTACTCAAGACATCTTTGCTAAAGAGAAGAAATGAAAGTAAAATACAAATTAAATTACAGTTTGAAATTTAAGGACCTAGTGCTACAAAGATGTCAAGAAACCAGAATGTGCTTGCATTTAGGAATGTAAAATTTTGAGGAACAGCCTACAATTTTCCAATTTCTAATCAATTAAATGTATTTACCAAAAGTTCAACACAACTCCCTGATAATCACCCAAATTAAATAAAAGCTAGTGACTGCACACATATTTTGCCATTTTACATCAGCTTTGTTTATAATCACCAAACCCTGGAAACAATATAAAAGGTTCTCAGCTGAAGAAAGAAGAAAAAAGTACATTAGGAATAGCATGGAATACTACACTGCAATATAAAATTCCAATAGATACAGGTAAAGATGTACCTTTAACAGAATTACGCTCAGTGAAAATTCCAGAATCAAAGACTATGGATTCTGAGGCTCTGGTGAAGGACAGTCACAAAGGCAAAATTATATGAAAAAAGAAGCTCAGTAATCATGAGAGTATTAACTCCAAGACAGCTGAGGTATCAAAATCTTGGAAACTTATATTATGATTTTGCATACTACCCTGTGCAACTGGTTATTAGAATGAAAATAATATGAAATCACAATGCAAACACATACGAATCCTAAAATTATGTGATGTGTTTCCCATAGATAGTTTGATTACTTTCTTCCTCAGAAAGTGGAGTGGGAACCTGGAAGATCCCTCCTGGGGGACATCCCATGAGAACCTCATGTCTTTAAAATTCACTCTCAGTCCCAATGCATGAACACCTGGTGTCCACTGTGACTTCTGGTAGCTTTATTTTCACTAACCACTGTTTTTGCCCCCCACACTTTAAATATTATTTGTTCATCTGAAAGCTGAACCTGAAAGGTTTGTACGTGCAGACCCTCTTCTGGTCTTAGCGTTTCCAACGAAATTGCAGCCATGGCCAAGGAAACTCGCCAAGGTAAAAATGATATTAAATAACCTCAAAATGAAAACCCTTAAGTTAATAAATTGTTTTATACAAAACAGTTTGTTATTTGCAAACACAACTCTACAGGCTACACGAAAGGTTTACTTTATTATGTTTATTTTACAAAGAAGGAGAAAGCAAGTGACCATTCCAAAACCACAGGAAGGACACATAGTAAATTCGGTATTTGAACTACAATTAATGGTATTTTTTTCTCCTCTTCCCTGAACTAGAGACCTCGGAACCTGTGCTCACTACTGCACAGAGCTTCTCCAACAGCATCTAGGCGTTATTCCCTGGCTGGATTTTTTTTTTTTTTTTTTTTGGTCTCCAACACAGTATTCAGGATTGACTGTCGTATGTTCCAAGCAGAAGGTGAGCTGCTATATTCACTGTATCATAGTGAAAACTATAGACATACAAATGTTGGGGTAACTGTTGTGATTTATTTTGTGCAGTATAGAAATTTTCCTTAAAATCTGATGTGAAATCAGGGAATAAATGTCAAAACTTCCAACAACAGAAACTTACACCTTAAAGGGTTTGCCTTTTAATGATACTTGGGGACCTCTCATTGCTACTCCTCCAAAAGGGATGAGTAGGGATGAAAGTGATGCTCTGATTGTTCAGAAATTTCTTCAAATTCCCCATATGTCAGCATTGGAATAAAAAATGGCCCAGGAGGATGAAATGGCTCTTATTTGGACTCAAAAGGAACCGAAGTGAAATAGCCAAATCCAATTTTCAGTTTATCATTTTCCACAGAATGGCATCCTTAATGTTTCTCTCTAATCTACACATGTTGAGAGTGATGGAGATAAAAAATTAAATTGCACTTTAGGTTAAATCTTGACTCTTTCTCATATAGCTGTGTAATTTTATACCGCAATAATAAAAATAAATCTCAATTCACAGATGGTGAAAAAAAATAAGATTATTACCCACCACACGAACTCACAAACATTTGGATGTACAAAGCTATTAGCATTGCTTTTAGAACATAGTGTGGTTAACAGGGCTTGTGTGTGTTTACACAGGCAAAGCTGTCCGGGACTGGGTTCTGAAGTGAAGTCCGGTAGGGCTCAGGGGGCGGTGGCGGGAACCGCAGAGAGCACAGAAGTGCAGCTTCCACCTCTGGAACTGCAGCTGATTTAAGTAAAATGAATTAAAATACTAGTCCCTCACAAGTGATGCACATAAAATATCAACAACATGAAATTTTGCCACAGTAATTGATACAGAGGTTAAAGAGAAGCCACAAACTGAACTTTTATTCTCCATCCCTGTGATTCAAATGTGGGATGACAGTGATGAAAACAATGAGTTTAAGAAAAAAGAGACTCCAACTCATGAAATCTGACCACAGATCTCAGCATCCGGGAGAGGGGAGGAAAAACAGGGCAGGGGAGGTGGTGAAACAGTGGACTATGATGGAGAATTATGGGTTATTAAGCTCTGAGAGGCTCAAAGTGACCACACATGATGTGTTGTTTGTGTGTGTGTGTTGGAGGGATAATCTACATAGACAAAAATGGATAAATATAAAATAATGGTATTTTAGTTTAAACAAGGACACTCTTTAAAAAGAAGTTACAATGCAATTCCAAGGAATAAGTTGTAAAAAAGGAGTACTAGATAGAACGGTAACTCAGCCAAGGTTCAGGGGACAAGGACAGAGTGAACTTCTGGAAAGCGTTGACTAGCTCAGTGCTGTGGAGCGTGAGAAGAGGCAGAAAAGGGAGACTGCAGGACTTCAAAATTCTCCTACCTCAAACACTGGGTATTTCCCAAAGCAACACCGAGACCGTCCTTCCTTCCTACTAATACTTTGTTGGCAAAACCAGTAGCTACACACAGGCTACATCTTTCTCCTGCTTATGCATTTTCTCATTTACTACGTACTTAAGGGCTTAGAGTTAGGTCTCACTTCTACCTTCATCTTGTAGAGATAAAATTAGGTGCAGGGGTTAGGCTACTGTCTCCTTATAACGTTCGGCGGTGGGAGAATAGGGATTACTCAGAGTCCAAGTGCAGAACAGAGAGAAGCCTAGAGGGACTACAGCAGTAAGTGCCGTCCAGCTCACAGGGCAGTCTCACATTTATTTAGAATCACACAGGAAAAAAAAGAAAGACCAAAGAAGCAAGCAGGCGAATGGGGAATGCTCAGGTGAGTGGCGGAGGGTGAGCAGCTGTCCCAGCCGTGGTTGGGAAATGGGAGAAAGTCAAGGAAACGCTCAGTATTTATGCTGCTCTAACCACCACATCTATTGCAGTTTCTGCACAGGCTGTTTTCAGCACATATAGATCCTCACACAGCATTTGCCCTGAGAGTTTCCTTATCAACTTTCACTTTCCCTACACACCAGAGGCACGGAATAGTCAGAGCAAAGAATAATGCAGGCAGAGACACAGAAACTTGAGTCACATCCAACCTCACAGAGGCTAGTATTATTATTACCCTGGGTAGTAATGGGAGGGCTGATGAGCAACTGTTCCGAAAGCCCAAGCTCCAACCCAGAGCGATGCCTCCCCCGAGACGCTCCACTGCTGATGTGTCTGTGCCCTCCTGCTCCCGCTGACCCAGCACAGACTGTGCCCAGGACTGTGAGCACCTCACTGTGAAGCCCCAAACACTGAGTCTGGACCAATGGAGATAAGGAGAAATTGTAGAGTTTAATATCATTTAATTGAAATGTAATAAAGAACATCAGACTTGGGAAACAATCCAGAACAGAGGATGACCAGCCAGTGAGTATATGTGGGACTATGAATAAGGTACTCATCTCTGTGCCTCACTATGTAAGTCAAAATAATAGCTACCCAATCTCATAAATTGTTAGGAAGAATAAGGAACACAGCTGTAGAGTCTAAGGCGGGTCTAAGAAAAGTTGAGTTCTCTTCTGTAAATTGCAGAATTGCCCATTTGGACATTTTCACTCTATTTTAAAGTCTCAGTTTAAAAATATAAAAGTATCGGACCTCCATTGTGGCGCAATGTGTTAAGCGCAGCACTAGGAAGCTATCCAGAGCCACTGCAACACGAGTTCCATACCCGGCCAGGGAGATTCCCACATGGCGCAGCAGACCTCTCCTGCCTCATCCGCTGCTCCCCTCAGCAATGTACTTCAGTCGATCAGCCTGTTCTGCTCCCAAATCTGTGTCTGGTGAATCTTCTCACCCTCCACACCTCTGGTCTACACCCTAACTTACATACCTAAATAAACAAATATTTAAAAATAAAAGTATAAATATATATATATATATATATATATAAATTATGAACTGGTGAGGTGATCCATGATGATTCCTTATTCATCAGTTTAGAATTCCAGAAAATGTATACATTAAATTATGCCTTGAAGGTCCTGTCTGAGAAACAGAGTCTTGAGACACATACTCTCGCTCTAAAGAAATAATGACCCTGCTATGTATCACAGTAATTTCCACATCTAACTTTTATTCCTTTATTTCTCATTGCTGTAGGACACATGATTTCTTAACAACCATGGAGAACACCACAGAAGTGACCCAGTTCATCCTCCTAGGACTGACTAAAGATAAAAACGTACGAGTCCTGCTTCTAATGATTTTCACTCTTCTATATGCCATCAATGTCACAGGGAACCTGGGGATGATCCTGTTGATTCTCATGGACACTCGTCTCCACACGCCCATGTACTTCTTCCTCAGTAACCTGTCTCTGATGGACCTCTGTTACTCTACGGCTGTCACCCCTACGGCCCTGGCTGGGTTACTCATAGGAGACCTGGTCATCTCTTACAATGCGTGTGCGACTCAGATGTTCATTTTTGCAGCCTTTGCCGCAGGAGAACTTTACATCTTGGCTGCGATGGCCTATGACCGTTGGGCAGCCGTGTGCAAACCCCTGCATTACACCACCACCATGACCACAGGAGTGTGTGCATGTCTGGCCGCAGTCTGCTATGCCGGTGCTCTCCTGAATGGCTGCATCCAAGTTGGGGAAACGTTTAGTCTCACTTTCTGTAGCACCAACGTGATCCATCATTTTTTCTGTGATATGCCTCCAGTCATGGTTATCTCTTGCTCTGATAAACATTTTACTGAGATGTTTCTATTTTGTGTAGACATAGTTTTTGTCCTTTCTCCTCTTCTAGTTATCTTTGTATCCTATGTGTTTATTTTTATGGCCATCCTGAAGATGCGCTCATCTGCAGGCTATCAGAAGGCTGTGTCCACCTGTGCCTCTCACGTCACCGCCATCACCATCTTCTTTGGGACAATCATCTTCATGTACTTACAGCCCAGCTCCAGCCACTCCATGGACACAGACAAAATGGCGTCTGTGTTTTATACTATGGTAATCCCCATGCTGAACCCCATAGTCTACAGCCTGAGGAACAAGGAGGTCAAGAATGCAGTCAAGAAGTTGGGTGAGAGGATGAAATTGTCTCTGGGATTATGAGTTCACATTGCAGAGGGCATAATTAGCTACTTTGATTCCTCTCCATGTACATGTTACACCTTAAAGTCCTGATATGATACCCTCATCTTTTCAAAGTCAATTGTAGAATGAGGAAACATGACAGCAATGGAAGTCTAAACAATAATGGATATTATGAAGCATAAAATGGTTGATTCTATGTGTCAAAAATACATATTAATGATATTTGACTTATTCACCTTTTCTACAAACATTTTCTCTGCAACGGCACTACAAAAACATGGGAGCAAAAAATTAGCAAGAGGTAAATGAGAGTACTAATTTTAACAACACTAAGCTAAATACTAAATTGGGACACTGATATATAAAACATACCAAACTGGGGCCTCCCTGATGGCGCAGCAGTGAAGCGCTGCGCGGTGGAGCTGTAGGCAGCAGCGTGGGGTTTGATGCCCCACCAGGGAGATGCCCACATGGCGCAGCAGACCTCTCCTGCCTCTCCTGCTGCCCCCTCAGCAGTGTATTCTTGTCCATCTGCCTGTTCTGTTCCCCACTCTGTCTTTTGTGAACCCTCTCACTGCACCATGCGTCGAGTCTATGCCCAAGCTTGTATGCATAAATGAATTTAAAAAAAATCAAACTGTTTTTAGTTGTAAAATAACCTAAGAGTCCTCCATTGAGAAAATATTGGATACAGTCATAATACTATGTGAATATTTCATTAGCTTATTTTATTGGCTGAATATAGACTTCACATCATAAATGAATCTAATATTCTACCTTGTCTCACTCATCTTTTGGGGCAGATATGTTCTCACTATGATTATCAAAAGGAAAATAGCCACACAAAAAAACAATGAGAAAAAATAAAAGCATTTTCAGTTTCTTTGTAGATGACTGCTAAATTGCTCATTGTTTAAAAACGCACTGAAATACTAATAATGTACTAGAAATATACAAGCACTTTAGATGGTTATGTACTTATTAATACTAATTTGTTAAGTTGCATTATGTCTTTTCACTCCTCCGGGGTTTTACCACAGTGAATTCACAGAGATTTTTTCGTAATTTCCTCAGAGCCCCAAACAAGCTTCTACTTCGGAGATTTTGTCCTTGCTCTTAGATGCTGGATAGATGATGTTTTATCTCAGATGTGGTCTCCAGTAACTACGTAAATGTCCATCACCCTCCCCATTACACTATTCCCTCATTCTGTGTGATTCTTCATAGTCTGATTGACATTGCCTAGCTATATATTATTTCCCCACTACTATATTTTCTTTCTCTACAACTAGACTATAAATTTCAGGATATCATTGGTATTTTCATTAAAACAGGATCCTGGTACTTACATATGTGAGCTGCTTGGCAGATTCTCAATAAATAATTGTCAACCGAATGCATGAAATAAAGGTTGACGTCGTTTGTCCCAATGTGTTGAGTCTTTGAACCATTGCTGATAGTGTGAGATCCATTATAAGAGCTGCCCAACACTTTAATGGTATCAATAAGACTTTAAGAGTCCTATTGAAAAGGACTGCTTCCTAGAAATCCAGCTCAAGAGTGTCATCTCAAACCACCTATGACTAGAACCTCATTCATCTTTAGAACTCTTCAATGAGGGATATTCACTATTGTTACCCATCATTATTAGTGTAGAGTGGAGTGTAGAGAGCTTGTACTACTTGGCAAGATCGTGCTGTGACCAGGAGAGAAGTAGGACTTAGACAGCTCCCTGTGACTGCACGGCGAGTGACAACCACACCTGAATGCCATTTTTAAAGAGAGAATTCTGGCCGGGAGTGTGTTAGTGGGTGTGGTGTGCTAAGGTACATTTGAAGAGGTAGGAACCTATCCCCCTGAATCACACAGTGTTGTAAACCTCAACACGGTGTTACATGTCACCACAATCAAAAAATAATAATGAATATTCAACAAATAACTAAAGATTATGAAATAATAAAATATGGACAGAAGAGATAAATCATATTTCAAAAACACACATGGCCCAGAGGTCCACGAAAGAGTGCTGGTCATCACTTATCACCAGGGAAGTGCAGATGAAAACCTCTATGAGACACACACCGCACCCTGGGAAAATGGCCTATCCCAAAAGGACCTGAAATAGTTGATGACGAGGATTTGGAAAAGGAAACTCCTGCAGTCTTGGTGGGAATGAATCATCCACAGTGCTGTAAAATAATGCAATGTCAATAAAAAAATACAACTTTCAAGAATAATTTACTTAAGTTACAGGGTCCTGAACATCATCAAAATTCAGCTTCTATAAACAAGCAATGAATCCTGACAATGAATTAAGGAAGCAACTGCATTCACAAAAAATATGAAGAGTAAATAAACGCTCGAGAGAGATATTTTGCCAAAGAAATGATTGAATTGTTATCTGAAACCTCTGAATAATGTAGAATATATTTTCAGTAGATAAATTAAATTTAAAGAATCTATGTCGATGTGAGGTTTTTTCTTCGTACTTTTGTGGTTTGCAGAATTTTGTTTAATGAGTTTTCTAGAATAAAGACTATTCTTTACTAGGTGTTGTCTCTGAAGCCTGCAGTTATATCTGTGACCCTGAGTGGTGCAGCAGGTGTTTCTTTGAACTCCACATTTGCACACAATATTTCACTGAACAAAAACTCGCCTATTTTACAGGGTTCTAACAAATTTCTTTTGGAGGGTATTTACTTGATGTTTCAGATCGTTAAATGGGTGGACTCTTGAAACGTAATATTTCTGGTGTTTTCTATGCCTTTATTTATAAAGATGCTGATTATTACATTTAGGCTAGAGCATAATCCAAGTAAATACCTCCTCTTAGTACTCTTAATCTAATCACATGCAAAAAGACATTCTGACTCGTGTAATATTTACAGATTCCAGGAACTAGGACCTGATATGTTTCAGAACCTTCATTCAGCCCCTGCTGACATCTCCCCCACACACACTTCCATGTGCCCACACCCAGGAGCCTGGCCACGTGCAGGGCTCCCTCTCTGTGCCCATTCCAGGCTGGGAAGACTTCCCCCTTTTCAGCTGCTCTGTCAAGACATGAGGCCTCTGCAGTCCCTGTAGTCAGAGAAAGACAACTGGAGAGTGATGTGTGTGCTTCACCTCCCCCAGAAATGACACGTGTCAATTCTGTCTATCTCCATGGTCTACACTGACACATGTCCCATTGGACCCAAAATGGGCAGGCACGTGAAGGGAAGCTGACATTACATATAAACTCTATTATTATGTGACCGATGCTGTAGTAATATTTAGTAAAACTTAACAGTTAGCATTTCAGAACATCTAATGTGTGTTAGATATTTCATCTGGTTTCTATGTATGAGTTCTGCAAATCTTGACAATCCTAAGAGGATGGCATGATATCATTATTTCCTCTCACCCACGAGAAGCTGGAGTTCAATGATTAAATCACTAAAACAATTTAATTCAAAATCACACTTGTACAAAGAGCAAACCTTTAACCACCCCACATGCCTGCAATGAGGAAGCTGTGGTTATTCTTTGGGAAATGAGCCTAGGAACCATGGAGAGAAAAAATGGATCTGTTGGTTTTGTTGAAAGTGAATATATTTGCAGGCCATGATTGTAGTCGTAAATAAGTTGAACAATAAAACAATTTGTTAAAGGTACTCAAGACATCTTTGCTAAAGAGAAGAAATGAAAGTAAAATACAAATTAAATTACAGTTTGAAATTTAAGGACCTAGTGCTACAAAGATGTCAAGAAACCAGAATGTGCTTGCATTTGGGAATGTAATGTTGTGAGGAACAGCCTACAGTTTTCCAATTTCTAATCAATTAAATATATTTACCAAAAGTTCAACACAACTCCCTGATGATGACCCAAATTAAATAAAAGCTAGTGTCTGCACAAATATTTTGCCATTTTACATCAGCTTTGTTTATAATCACCAAACCCTGGAAACAATGTAAAAGGTTCTCAGCTGAAGAAAGAAGAAAAAAGTACATAAGGTATAGCATGGAATACTACACTGCAATATAAAATTCCAATAGATATAGGTAAAGATGTGCCTTTAACAGAATTATGATCAGTGAAAATTCCAGAATCAAAGACTATGGATTCTGAGGCTCTAGTGAAGGACAGTCACAAAGGCAAAATTATATGAAAAAAACAGCTCAGTAATCATGAGAGTATTAACTCCAAGACAGCTGAGGTATCAAAATCTTGGAAACTTATATTAAGATTTTGCATACTACCCTGTGCAACTGGTTATTTTAGAATGAAAATAATATGAAATCACAATGCAAACACATATGAATCCTAAAATTATGTGATGTGGTTCCCATAGATAGTTTGATTACATTCTTCCTCAGAAAGTGGAGTGAGAACCCGGAAGTGCCCTTCTGGGGAACATCCCATGAGAACCTCATGTCTTTAAAATTCACTCTCAGTCCCAATGCATGAACACCTGGTGTCCACTGTGACTTCTGGTAGCTTTATTTTCACTAACCACTGTTTTTGCCCCCCACACTTTAAATATCATTTGTTCATCTGAAAGCTGAACCTGAAAGGTTTGTACGTGCAGACCCTCTTCTGGTCTTAGCGTTTCCAATGAATTTGCAGCCATGGCCAAGGAAACTCGCCAAGGTAAAAATGATATTAAATAACCTCAAAATGAAAACCCTTAAATTAATAAACTGTTTTATACAAAACGGTTTGTTATTTGCAAACAACTCTGCAGGCTACACGAAAGGTTTACTTTATTATGTTTATTTTACAAAGAAGGAGAAAGCAAGTGACCGTTCCAAAACCACAGGAAGGACACACAGTAAATTCGGTATTTGAACTACAATTAATGGTATTTTTTTCTCCTCTTCCCTGAACTAGAGACCTCGGAACCTGTGCCCACTACTGCACAAGGCTTCTCCAACAGCATCTAGGCGTTATTCCCTGGCTGGATTTTTTTTTTTTTTTTTTTGGTCTCCAACACAGTATTCAGGATTGACTGTCGTATGTTCCAAGCAGAAGGTGAGCTGCTATATTCACTGTATCATAGTGAAAACTATAGACATACAAATGTTGGGGTAACTATTGTGATTTATTGTGTGCAGTATAGAAATTTTCCTTAAAATCTGATGTGAAATCAGGGAATAAATGTCAAAACTTCCACCAACAGAAACTTACACCTTAAAGGGTTTGCCTTTTAATGATACTTGGGGACCTCTCATTGCTGCTCCTCCAAACGGGATGAGTGGGGATGAAAGTGATGCTCTGATTGTTCAGAAATTTCTTCAAATTCCCCATATGTCAGCATTGGGATAAAAAATGGCCCAGGAGGATGAAATGGCTCTTATTTAGACTCAAAAAGGAACCAAAGTGACATAGCAAATCCAATTTTCAGTTTATCATTTTCCACAGAATGGCATCCTTAATGTTTCTGTCTAATCTGCACATGTTGAGAGTGATGTAGATAAAAATTGCACTTTAGGTTAAATCTTGACTCTTTCTCATATAGCTGTGTAATTTTAGACCGCAATAATAAAAAAAAAAGGCCTCAATTCACAGATGGCGAAATAAAAATAAGATTATCACCCACCACACGAACTCACAAACACTTGTATGTACAAAACTCTTAGCATGCTTGTAGGACATAGTGTGGTTAACAGGGCTTGTGCGTGTTTGCACAGGCAAAGCTGTCCGGGACTGGGTTCTGAAGTGAAGTCCAGTTGGGCTCAGGGGAAGGTGGCGGGAACCACAGAGAGCACAGAAGTGCAGCTTCCACCTCTGGAACTGCAGCTGATTTAAGTAAAATGAATTAAAATACTAGTCCCTCACAAGTGATGCACATAAAATATCAACAACATGAAATTTTGCCACAGTAATACATATATAGGTTAAAGAGGAGCCACAAACTGAACTTTATTCTCCATCCCTGTGATTTAAATGTGGGATGACAGTGATGAAAACAATGAGTTTAAGAAAAAAGAGACTCCGCTCAGGAAATCTGATCACAGATCTCAGCATCCGGGAGAGGGGAGGAAAAATAGGGCCGGGGAGGGGGGTGAAACAGTGGACTATGGTGGAGAATTATGGGTTATTAATCTCTGAGAGGCTTAAAGAACCACACATGATGTGTTGTGTGTGTGTGTGTGTGTTGGAGGGATAATCTACATAGACAAAAATGGACAAATATAAAATAATGGTAGTTTAGTTTAAACAAGGACACTCTTTAAAAACAAGTTACACTATAATTCTAAGGAATAAGTTTAAAAAAAAATACTAGTTAGCAGGGTAACACAGCCAAGGTTCAGCGGACAAGGACAGAGTGGACTTCTGGAAGGCGTTGACTAGCTCAGTGCTGTGGAGTGTGAGAAGAGGCAGAAAAAGAGGGAAACTGCAGGACTTCAAAATTCTCCTACCTGACACCCTGGGTATTTCCCAAAGCAACACCGAGACCATCCTTCCTTCCTAGAAACACTTTGTTGGCAAAACCAGTAGCTACACACACGCAGCATCTTTCTCCTGTTTATGCATTTTCTCATTTACTACTTACTTAAGGGCTTAGAGTTAGTTCTCACTTCTACCTTCATTTTGAAGACAGGTAAAATTAGGTGCAAGGGGTTAGGCTACTGTCTTGTTATGATGTTTGGCGGTGGGAGAATAGGGATTACTCAGAGTCCAAGTGCAGAACAATGAGAAGCCTAGAGGGACTACAGCAGTAAGTGCAGTCCAGCTCACAGGGCAGTCTCGTTTTTATTTAGAATTACACAGAAAAAAAAAAAGACCAAAGAAGCAATCAGGCAAATGGAGAATGCTCAGGTGAGTGGCGGAGGGTAAGCAGCTGCCCCAGCCGTGGTTGGGAAATAGGGAGAAAGTCAAGGAAACTCTCAGTATTTATGCTGCTCTAACCACCACATCTATTGCAGTTTCTGCACAGGCTGTTTTCAGCACATATAGAACTGCACACCAGAATATTTGCCCTGAGAGTTTCCTTATCAACTTTCACTTTTTCTGCAAACCAGAGGCACAGAATAGTCAAAGCAAAGAATAATGAAGGCAGAGACACGGAATACTTGAGTCACATGATAATCCAAGCTCACACAGGCTAGTCTTATTATTATCCTGGGTAGTAATGGGAGGGCTGATGGGCAACTATTCCCAGAGCCCAAGCTCCAGCCCAGAGAGATGCCTTCCCCTAGATGCTCCACTGCTGATGTGTCTGTGCCCTCCTGCTCCCGCTGACCCAGCACACACTGTGCCCAGGAGTCTGAGCACCTCACTGTGAAGCCCCAAACACTGAGTCTGGATCAGAGGAGATGAGGAGATTGTAAATAGAGGTTAATCCATTTAACTGAAATATATTAAAGAGTATCAGACGTGGGAAACAATTCAGAACAGAGGTTGGCCAGCCAGTGAGTATATGTGGTACTATGAATAAGTTACTCATCTCTGTGCCTCACTATGTAAGTCAAAATAATAACAATCCAACCTCATAAATTGTTGAGAAGAATCAGGGAACACAGCTTTAGAGTCTAAAACATGTCTAAGAAGGCTGAGTTCTCTTTTGTGAATTGCAGAATTGCCCAGTTGGACATTTTCAGTAAACTTTAAAGTCTCAGTTTAAAAATATAAAATAATCGGACCTCCATTGTGGCGCAATGTGTTAAGCGCAACACTATGAAGCTATCCAGATCAACTGCAACAGGAGTTCAATACCCGGCCAGGGAGATTCCCACATGGTGCAGCAGACATCTCCTGCCTCGCCCGCTGCTCCCCTCAGCAGTGTACTTCATCGATCAGCCTGTTCTGCTCCCCACTCTGTCTCTAGTGAATCCTCTCACCCTCCCCACTTCTAGCCTACTCCCAAGCTTATATACATAAGTAAATAAATCTTTAAAAAAAGTATTATATATATATGTATATATATATATACACACACACATGAATTATAAACTATTGAGGTGATCCATGATGATACCTTATTCATCAGATTAGAATTCCAGAAAATGTATACATTAAATTATGCCTTGAAGGTCATGTCTGAGGTACGGAGACTCTTGAGACACATACTCTTGCTATAAAGAAATAATGGACCTGCTAAGTTTCACAGTAATTTCCACATCTAAATTTCCATTCCTTTATTTATCATTATTGTAGGACACCTAATACTTAACAACCATGGAGAACACCACAGAAGTGACCCAGTTCATCCTCCTAGGACTGACTAAAGATAAAACCTTACGAGTCCTGCTTCTAATGATTTTCACTCTTATATATACCATCAATGTCACAGGGAACCTGGGGATGATCCTGTTGATTCTCATGGACACTCGTCTCCACACACCTATGTACTTCTTCCTCAGTAACCTGTCTCTGATGGACCTCTGTTACTCTACAGCTGTCACCCCTACAGCCCTGGCTGGGTTACTCATAGGAGACTATGTCATCTCCTACAATGCGTGTGCGACTCAAATGTTCGTTTTTGCAGCTTTTGCCGCAGGGGAACTTTTCATCTTGGCTGCAATGGCTTATGACCGTTGGGCAGCCGTGTGCAAACCTCTGCATTACACCACCACCATGACTACAGGTGTGTGTGCGTGTCTGGCCACAGTCTGCTATGCCAGTGCTTTCCTGAATGCCTCCATCCAAGTTGGGGAAACGTTCAGTCTCTCTTTCTGTAGCACCAACATGATCCATCATTTTTTCTGTGATATGCCTCCAGTCATGGTTATCTCTTGCTCTGATAAACATTTTAACGAGATGGTTCTATTTTATGTAGACATATTTGTTGTCCTTGTTCCTCTTCTAGTTGTCTTTGTATCCTATGTGTTTATTTTTATGGCCATCCTGAAGATGCGCTCATCTGCAGGCTATCAGAAGGCTGTGTCCACCTGTGCTTCTCACGTCACCGCCATCACCATCTTCTTTGGGACAATCATCTTCATGTACTTACAGCCCAGCTCCAGCCACTCCATGGACACAGACAAAATGGCGTCTGTGTTTTATACTATGGTCATCCCCATGCTGAACC
>PVIJ01012253.1:0-50670 GCA_004024925.1 Scalopus aquaticus | reverse complement strand
TACCCCACTCATACCATCACAGGCTGGCTGTCCAATCCACGAGGACTCCTGACTACATGCTGGTAGCTTTAAGGGGCTGGCTTTAGCCTGGGGTACTCACGGGTGAACCTGCTCACCCTTCTCTGCTATTGAGATGTGCAGGATGAGGCAGCTGAGAGCAGCAAACACGCAGATGGCACATGTGTGCCAGGTTGTTCTCTGCACATCCTATTATTAGCCTTATTATGCCACCCACCCTCTGAGGTCAGTACTATTATTCTCATTTTAAAAGTAAGTCAAGGAAGGCTCAGAGAGGTGAAATAGACTGCCCAAGGTCACACAGTAAACAGAGGAGATTGCTGAGGTGTTTTTCATGATGCTCCAGCTTCTTTCCTTCCTTGTGGCTCATGAGTGCTAAGGAGGAAGGGAGCGGGGTCGTGGAGACTGGAGCCCTGTTAGCAACTTTCACGGCTGTCTCCAGGATACTGGACACTGTTTCAGTGCGAGGAGCATATCGTGGTATGGGAGAGGGATCACAGTAAAGTAAAATATTGCAATATTGATATAATTATAATATGCCATCTACTGCATCCAGATAACTATTATAATGTATTATAATTATTTAATATATTATAAAGGATAAGAAGGTTTAAGGAAATAAATAGACATACCGGGAAAATAGTCATAAAACTAGAGTCAAAACTAGTCAAAAACTAGAGTCAAAAGCTCATTTACATAACATTCTTATAATGTCAAATTAATGAAGGAAAAAATCACTGGTTGCCAGGGGTTCAAGTAGGGGAGGGGATGTTAACAGAACGATACTAGTGTCGATTTCCTGTGTAAAGAAGGGCATTTTACCATTAACTTCTCACCTAGGGCATATAAACTGTTGGATGTCTAGACCATATTCTATAAATACAGTTAAAAATAAACAACACACCAATGGAAAACAAAAGCAAATTTAAGTCCACCCACAAAAGTGCTATAAAAACACAGTACTTACTTTCCAAAAATTAAATTTAAAAAAGAAGCAACCCAACTTCCTCGCAGAAGTTCATAAAAATTCCAATGTGCATCAAGACGAAGATTTTCAATTACAAATGAGACGTTAAAAGGTAGACAGACCCCTGAAGCTCCAGCGCCCCATGCAGCATTGTGGCGGGTGGAAGGAAAACTGTCTCCCCGTATCGATGGTGTATTTATAATTGAAGAGTTTGAGAATGCAAATGAAAATGAATCAGTGCCAACAGGGATGCCTCAAAGACGTAAGTGAGAATTACAGCAATTAAGAATGTTGTCTCAAAGGAAATTAGACTGGTCCATTAATTACAATGCCTTAAAGGGAAAGAGGGTCCCAATGAAATGCAATAAATTAAAATATCAAAAAAATAAAATTAGTGGGAAGAGAAGATGGAAGTGCCAAGGAGACGCTAATCTCAGAGGTGGTGATGGAATAAGAGAAGGGAGCAAAAACAGTGCAGGAGTAGTGACAACCCAAGGCAGGTCTACCAGGCTCTCCCCCTCTTCTTTCTCCTTTCTCCCTTCTCTCCTTCCCTCCCCTGCTTACCAAGTGTCTTTAGAGCTCTGATCTCTAAGGGACATCTACACACTAGAAGCCATCATCAGTCTTCCCCCAGAAAGCTAGAGTCCCCTCAGGAGACCCCACAAGCCTGCTGCTGCTTGGCACCCTTCCTTATCTTTGTCCCCCCCCTTTTTTTCCCTAAAGATTTATTTATTTATGCATACAAGAACTGGGGTGTGGGCCAGAGGTGTGGGGGAGTGAGAGGATTTAACAGAGACAGAGTGGGGAGCAGAACAGGTGGATCTATTGAGATACACTGCTGAGGGGAGCAGCAGGCGAGGCAGGAGAGCTCTGCTGTGCCATGTGGGAAGCTCCCTGGCTGGGGATTGAGCTTGTGCTGCAGTGGCTGCTGATGCTTCATAGGGCTGAGACTTAACCCCTTGCACCACCAGGGAGGCCCTTAACTCTGCCCTTTTAATCAGCTCCCGAGGTCACCCAGGTGAGTTGTCACCAGGCTTCTTAGGTAATTACTTGTTCTTGACTCAATGACCTTCTCATGTCCCTTGTTTATTTATATTTCCCTGTCTCCTCAGCTTGTGAAAGCTTGAACTTAACCACCCCCTCTGGACGTGGGCTGGGCTCTCCTTGGTCACCCTCACCATTCTGCACACTGCAACCATCACAAAGTTGCCTTGCCAATCTCCCGCATTCTCTTTTGCCATGAGCAGTAATTATGAGTCCGAGGAACCACCACATTTTCCATCTCAGTTTAAGTCCACACGAAAGATTCTCAAGTCTCCCAGGGACAGGGGCAACTGCTTCTATAATTAAAAAGGTACCAACTTCTATCGTTGATGTTTCTGCTATAGACACTGTATCACCTACGGGATGATGTATTTAATATGGCTCTAAAAAATTGCATTCTTATCGATTTACACACTCAAGCCTCATCTAAAGCTATCCTGCCTGGAATGAAGGCTTCGTTATATGTATTTTTCCTTATAAATATTCACACAGGTGCATGCCTCCACTACTTAATGTCCACCAGGTGCCATGTCAGCTGGCCTCTATCTGAGCAGCACCTCCACTCCTGGAAGAACCGCTGGCAGGAGAGTATGGACTTTGAATTAATTATGCCCGAAGTGGGCTTCACCTCCTGTTGTGAGGCCTCTGACAAACTTCTCTTCCCCCTTTAGCTCCGGCTTTTCCCTCTGCACCTGGGTTGTAATTTTATGTCTAAGGATTACTCTGAGGATCTCATCATGCATCAGAATGATGTTTATTTCTTTCCTCCAGGTTTGCCTCTCCCATTTCTCTAACCTCTATGTTCAGTTCTTTGAGAAGCTTGGATAAACTTTAAATGCAATTTTATTGTAAATACCGATTAGATGAGTATCACCATGTAAGGTGTTTACTTAAGCAGTGGCAGGAGAAAAGTGAGGGCATCTGACTTTCTTTAGAAGTAGAACATAAGCTTCTGGATAAATAGACAAGAGTTCTTAATCCTTCACACTGTAGGATGCTCGCTGGCATTTGGGAGTGCTCCGTCAGTACCTGCTGAGCTGTTGATGAGCTTCTCATCCTGGCCAGAACTCCGAGCATCGCCAAGGTGGGGGGCTCTGCTGGAGGTGTGGCGTGTGGCGGTGAGGTCTGCTAATGTGTCCCAAGAACTGGCTTTGACACAGACCCTCAGCAGGTGGCTGCCCCAGCTCTCCCAGGCTTACAGCTCTTCTACCATTTTCCATCTGTGCTTCTATTTTTCCTTGGAGAGTAGCTTTATTGATGCCATTAATTCTCTTTTCTGTCTTTGGCATGGGAAGGTGATATTATCCATGCTTTAGTACCTCCTGTGTTCTGCAAATTACAGGATTATTATGGATGGGATAACAAGAAACACGTTTTTTGTCAAATCACCACTAAAACTGTGGACTGTCCTTCACTTAAATGGCTAGAGGTAATCTGTCCTGGGGTCTCACCCAGGCCTGAGGGTTGCAAACACAGATGGAGAATTTCCTCTAAGCTGAGGTATTTCCATATGAAACAAAGCAATAATTTATTCATTTGAAAGTTTTTATTTTTGAATTTCTGAAGGCAGTTATAGATTTCCTAATAAGGGGATTTTTTTTCTTTTGCAGCAATTACATTCGACTATTTTTTCTTCATTTGATTGAAAATTAGTTTTAGGAGGTCTTTAAAGGAATTATCTGAGGGATGCTGAAGCTCAAGATTTAGAGTTCAATAGGTGCTTTATAAAAAAGAACTCTATTGCTGTGTTGGAAAGACAAGAAGTCTCTTATGCAAGTCCTTTCAGTTCAATAACTAATTAAAATTGCAACTACCACCAACAGAAAAGTTTCTTCTGATTGTATCTGCTTCTTGGAACTCCTGGCAAGAGCAAAAGAAAGAGAAGAAATGGACCATGAGTCACCTAGAGCAGGAGTCTCTCCTCTGTGTGGGCCTCCCCAGAATAGAGTAGGCACCTGGTAAATGTTGAGTATGGAAATAAAGTCAATTTATTTTTATCCCTTAAAAGTTTTTGTTGAAGTATAATGATGTACATACTCTAAAAGGCACACATTCTCTGTGTACAATTAGATGAATTATTACAATCTTGGATTCACCCATTTAACCAGAACCCAGATCAAGAAACAGAATAACCCTTGCCAACACTTGATATTGTCAGTCTTATTAATTTTAGCCATTCCAGTGGGTGTGTAATGGTATCTCATTATGTGTGTGCGTGCATGTGTTTCCTTTTATTTTGAGATAACTGAAGATTCCCATGCAGTTGTAAGAAAGAACACAAAGAGATCCCTTCACTCAGTTTCCCCAAAAGTAATACCTTAAAGAACTATAGTACAATATTACAATTAGGAAATTGACATTAGTACAATCCATCAAGCTTTGTCAGATTTCACCAGTTTTACGTGTACTCATTTGTGTGTGTTATCTAGTTTGATGAAATTTTACCACATGTGTAGACTCAACGACCATCACCACGATTAGGATACAGAACAGTTCTACCACAGAATCCTTTCTTTTTTTGTCCACTGCTACCTCCCTCCCTTCCCCATACCCTCACCCCTGTAACTACTAATCTGGTCTCCATCTTTATAATTTCACCATTTCAGGAAGGTCATAGATGAAGTCATACAGTATGCAATGCTCTGAAATTGCTTCTTTTTTCACTCAGGGTAATTCTCTTGAGATCCATCCAAGATGCAGGTCCCAGAAACATTCCTTTTAATTGCTGATAGCTTTCTAAAAGACAATATGCTTTTAAAAAGACAATAAGCACCTATTCTCAAACAATCATTCATAGTGGTTTAATTGATTTCTTTCAGACTCAAGGAATGACAAAATAGACTTTCACACGCTCTATCTTTTGTTTATTAATTCAACCACCATTTATTAAGTGCCAACTGCATGCCAATCATTGTGTTAGATCCTAGGCACAAAAGAGATATAATGGAGCTCTTACTTTTCAGGACTTTCCTAGAGTCTATGTAGTGACTTGTAATTTTTTAAAAGATTTATTGTATTTATTTATGCATACATGAACAAGGGTGTAGGCCAGAGGTGCAGAGGGTGAGAGGATTCACCAGAGACAGAGTCGGGAGCAGAACAGGTAGATCTACAGAAATACGCTGCTGAGCGGAGCAGTGGGTAAGACAGGAGAGGTCTGCTGCGCCATGTGTTCAGCTCCCTGGCCGGGGATTGAACTCGTGCTGTAGTGGCTGATGATAGCTTGATAGTGCTGAGACTTTAACCCTTGCACCACCAGGGAGCCCCTTCGAGACTTATAAATTTAATAATACAATGTAGTACATAAGATGTCAAGCAGTAACATATACATTTCAGTTAGGAATAAAGAAATAAATCGCTCACTTTATGAGAATGGAGGTAGAAGGTAAGTCCATGTTTCCACAAATCCAGATGCTTTGTAGGGGAATGACACAGTAACCCTATTTGTTAACTGAATGGCTTGCCTGATGGCAGCAGATGACAGAGCAAGCAGGAGAAAAAGGACTTCCAGAGCAGAAAGAACAAGGTAGGTGCAGACTAGAGGCGAGAAGTAGTATACACGCTGTACAAAACACAGCACACCAGGCTGGGTAAGCCTGAAAGGCAGGTGGGTCTGCTGAGGATGAAGAGTTGGGGAATATTATCATTGCTCAGAGTGCACGTCCCATTGCAGACATGGTCCCAAGCTGCTGCCCAGAAGCCATCAGAAGAATCATATTGAAATACTCAAGTCATATAGATGCTAGTCACGCTGATTTTATAAATCTTCAAAGACCCTACATTAGAGAAGGCCAAGGACAACTTCTCAAGTTACACACCTTTACACGTGGGTCTTGGGAATGTTTGCCTCCTACTATGTCTAACAACATGGAACACACACATGCAATTTGATGTTAAACAAAAAATTTCTTGTGTCTTGGCCTGAAATGAGATGAGGGTCATGCCCTAAATAATAGTCATATAGGTATTTCTGTCATTCCTGCTAGAGGACCTACTGCTGTGCATTCCATATTGGCCCTCCTTACAACAACCCTTGATGCCAAGGTAGGTACTATTATCCCACCCAGTTTTTAGACAAGGAAATGAGGCAGATGGGCTCAAGGGGCTTACCCTGGAGCAGAGAGCTTACAAATAGCCAGAGTCCATGCCCTAATGGTGGGCAGACTCACACAGGTGGGACATGGGAGCCCCTCCTGATACCTGAGAAGTCTCTAGACACTAGGTTTGGCCACGGTGGCAATATCAGGAGGTGATGATGTGACAGGAGATCCAAGCTCATGTTCCGATTGCATCATGGCAAGCCTAGTCCTCCTTTTAATAGGGCCAAGCGAGAGTTTCCATTAGTCTGGTAGACAACTAACCCGATACATTCAAATCAAGCCCTGCTTATAACAACAGCTTTCAGCCCACAAGCATTTCCTAATTTAATCATCAAGAGAGTCCTGTTACTTGGTATATGAAAGCATAGAGGGGTATTTTCTCAGGTTATGGTGCTCTCTTCCCTACCCGGGCTATTCTACCTTCTCTGTGTCCTCATCTGGTTCCCTCCTGAGCTACTTAGGATTCCAGCCCAAGTGACAAGAGCTAGCGACCTTGATTCCCGCAGGCTAGTTCAAAGCTCCTTGCTACATGTTTACATAGTACCTTGTGTTTCTCCCTCTGAGTTCTTATCACAATTTATAATAATATATTTACTACTAGTGATTATCTACTCATCAAACATCTCTACTAAAACTTAGGAGTCGTAGGGTTAGATGATGTTTGTTTTTGCTTAGCTTTTCATATCCATGGTGCAGTGCCCGCACATCACAGGTCCTCAATGAATGTTAACTGAGTGGATGAATGAATGAGCATATGGAAGAATAAAAAATTGAATGAATGAGTCCACGACACTTCATCAGAAAAGATTTGAGGTCCTGTCACAACATCCATTCCCTGTAGTATCTTGGCCACCATTGCCGCTACAGGCTTCCTGGACCCCCAAGGCTCAGCCTTTCAGACGAACTCCTGAGTCCAGCCAAGCCCAGTGAGTCTGGCAAGTCTGCGCCCCAGTTTCTCAGTTTGATTTCCATCGTGATCTGTGCAAGCAGGAGTTGTTGATTTTATTTAATTAAGGCTGGAAAAATGACTTCCTGAGTGGGTAATATATTTCCAGAGTTCAGTATTTCCTCTGCACAGCCAACATTTCACTCAGAAATGGGGCAGATTCATTAAAACAACGGCCAGACCATTTCCTCTTTGGTTGCTTATTTGCGTACGTTTAATGAATGAATAAATAACATGCCTATTCATTACCAGCTTTTGAGTGGAAATAATTGCTGGGTTCCCTCATTTACTTGGGATAACATCCTCTGCATTTGGAGCACCTTCTGCCTCAGTTCACTGCAATATTTCCCAATCAATTGGCCGGAGGCATTCTTGGGGGGCAGAGACTCACCCCGGCTCACTTCCGAGAGAAGTCATCGCTCTTGTAGTCCCCAGGGTCTCATTCAGTATGTTGGGAGCGCTCATTTATGGAAGGAGACCCTGGGACCCTAAGAAGTAAATTAGACTGGTAGGCCACTAATTCTCTGAGTACACCCTGGGGGCGCCTGGGGCATTATAATGTAATTACTACTAAGAAAGGGAAGTTCCTACACACTTTGACAAAAAGCAGAGGAAGTAGTCAGTTGTGCTCTCTCTGTGAACATTTGCAAACTTTGGCCACCAAAAGCCTAAAGGGCTGTCATGGTGATGCTTGATTGATAAAAGGAACAAAGGACGCTTAAGATTTGATCACTCACCTCTCAGCCATTAACAATCACTGGCCACCAACCCATGATGGGCAAGAATTAAAGATCACTGGATCCCACATCTCTATCCTGGACCTGTACAACAGCTGCCCAAATGGTCTCCCAGGCTCTTTGACTTCCTCTGCCAGCTTTATTCTCTCCATGGCTGCTCAGTGGTCTTTCAAAAACAAAAATATCATCACAACACTCCCCTGCCGAGAAGCCAAAGGTTCCCATTAATGTAGGATTTAGCACAAAGTCCTTCACAAGACACCCTAGTCTTCCGTAAGCTATTTGGCTCTTGCCCGGGTCTCTGGCTTCCATTCTGCCTGTTCTCTGTCCCACTTAGTCATGCCTGCCCCATGCAACTCCCTGAATATATTCCATCTTTGCCATCTCTATGTCTCTGCCTACACAATTCTCTCCACCTCTTTCCTGCGGCCATCACGCATTCTTTGAGAAAATAGGTCAAAGGTGCCAATTCAGGTCCCTTGAGAAGGCAGGCAGGTGACAAAACCTGATGATGGGAACTGTGAACAAACAGTATGATAGGGAGGGGTGGGGTGTGCGACAAACTGAGAAGGCACGCCCTCTCTAAAAGGGGTGCTGAGGGGACATAGATCCAGTGTTTTCAAGAGACGTTGGAAGTCTGGATTTTTACTTGAAACTTTGCACATTTTTTTTTTATTTAAAGGAATATTTTTTAAATTTTTTTTTATTTGTGTCTTTTACATTACTGTATATTCTCTGTAGGTTTCCCACCACCAATTCACCGTGTACCATCACCACAGTCCCCTGTGCTCCCCTCTCCCCTGTTCTGAGTCCCAATCCTCCCCCTCTCTCACTGATTGACGCTCTTATATTGGTTCCCCTATATTCCTGTTATAAGTGAGACCATTCGATATTTTTCTTTTTCCTTTTGGCTTATTTCGTTGAGCACGATCCCTTCTAGTTCCATCCATATTGCTGTGAATTGCATGTGTTTATTTTTTTTGAATGCTGAATAACATTCTATTGTGTATATGTACCACATCTTTATCAGTCATCTATTTTTGGGCATCTGGGTTGTTTCCATACCTTCCCTATTGTAAATAGTGCTACAATAAACATACGGGTGCATGTATCCTTTTGGATTAGTGTTTTTGTATCCTTTGGGTAGATTCCCAAAAGTGGTATTGCTGGGTCGTATGGTAGCTCCACGTTTATTAATTTGAGGAAACGCCATATGGCTTTCCATAGTGGTTGGACCAGTTTGCATTCCCACCAACAGTGTAGAAGAGTTCCTTTTTCTCCACATTCTCGCCAGCATTTGTTGTTGACTGTTTAATGTGCACCATTCTCACTGGCGTGAGGTGGTATCTCATTGTGGTTTTGATTTGCATTTCCCTGATTATAAGTGATGTTGAACATTTTTTCATGTACCTGTTGGCCATTTGCTTTTCTTCTTTGGAGAAGTGTCTTTTTAGCTCTTCTGCCCATTTTTTGACTGGATTGTTGACTTTGTTTTTGTTGAGTTGTAGATTTCTCCTTGTAGATTTTAGTTATCAGTCCTTTATCAGTTGTATTGTGTGCAAAGAAACCTTGCGCATTTCAAATGTGACACACTTCTCTGATATAATGGGGAGGTGGGGGAGGCCAACTGAACTGGGTCTGGACTCCATAGTTACAGCTACCAACTCTTGGCTCCTACCCAAAATGGACTCTTTCTGGTCTTGTAAAGCCCAGAACTGTGGCACCTCCTCAGGGGAGTCATCTCTCTTCCATGTTGTTACAGTTTGTAGCTCAACCAAGAGCATCAGGAGGCAATATGAGCATCTCTGGAAGTTAGAATAATACATGGCCTTGTATGATGTCAGTAAATGTAGGGTGGGTAAACAAACATACAAGTAATTGAATGAAAAATTAAGAAAGACAATTTTTTCCCCACGTGTAAGCTTGTAAATCACACCCACTTCATGTGGAATGTGGTTATATCATTTTTAATGGTCAGGAGAAGAAGGGCCTTACACAGTCGACTTCAGCCCTGGTCATAAGAGGAGTTGGCCTCACCTGTGAAAAGCAGTTCGAAAGTCAAGTCTCAGTTCCACCACCTATAAATATATCCACCGCCTATGGGATCTGAAATTCTCACCATTAGTACCGTCAGTGCATTAGTACCGTCAGTGCATCGTAGAACATCACCTTTGGAGACATACTTGGGGGACTAGTCCTTCCCTGGGAGGAAATGTAAGAAGTGTTGTCTGCTCCTGAAAGTGACTATGAAAATACCCAGAGTTCTTTTCCCATATATGCCATCCACGTTTATCCACTTTTTTTTGCATAGAAGTACTGGAGGGTAGGCCAGAGGTATGGGGGGTGAGAAGATTCACCAGAGACAGAGTGGGGAGCAGAACAAGTGGATCTACTGAGGGGAGCAGCGGGCAAGACAGGAGAGGTCTGCTGTGCCATGTGGGAAGCCCCCTGGCCAGGGGATCATACTCAGGCCATAGCGGTGACAGCGCTGAGACTTAATCTCTAGGCCACCAGGGAGGTCCCTGCTCTCCACTGGTTATGTGACAGCCTTCCCTGCCAGGACCCATCGCCCCCTGTGTGAAGAGGGGATTTGAACCAAATGATGTCTGAGGTCTCGATCATTCTTGACTTTTGTGTGAAATGAAATTCAATGACTACTATCTTAGACTGGGTCAGAAACTCAGATGCACAGGGGCTGGGTGTGGAATCTAATAAACCGGAAAACCCGCAGCCATCGGAGAGGCGGTTCCTGTATAACCCCAGCCTTGTCCCAGGTGGGAATGCCAGACCCCAGCTCCCCAATCACACGCTTCCCTTTCCCCACGATTTCTTTCAGGAAATACTGGTTTTCTGTTCTTGTTCTGTGAAACTACCATCTGCCTGTGGGTAAACTAACCTTTCAACCCCCAGTAATGATTAGTGAAGCAAACAAGCCTTGTGCTTCCACAGCGCATTCTTTAGAAATCATGGATGTGATTAAACCCCAGTATTTGCCTTCTTCTGTGCACAGATAAACCCTTATGTCTTTGACTGATTTTTTATTTATTTAAATTTTAATTTAGGGCCTCCCTGGTGGCGCAATGGGTTAAGCGCTGTGCTGTGGAGCTGTCGGCAGTGGCGATACGAGTTCGACACCCAGCCAGGGAGATTCCCACATGGCGCAGCAGACCTCTCCTGCCTCGCCCACTGCTCCCCTCAGCAGTGTATTTCCATCGATTTGTCTGTTCTGCTCCCCACTCTGTCTCTGGTGAACCCTCTCGCCGTCCCACATCTCTGGCCTGTACCCCAGCTTGTATGCATAAATAAATAAATCTTAAAAAAAAGTTTAAATTTTAATTTAATTTGAATACATTTTATTTTATTTAAAGAGAAGCCCAAAACTCATGATGTTAAATAAAATAGACCAATTATTTAAATGTTGGTATTTAAATCATTTAAACAAATTAGCAAACAAAGAAAAAGTTTGGCAATAGACTGTTTCTGCTGACTCTAGCTCCCCATCTCTGAGGGGGCCCCCATGAGGAGGCGGGCTGGAAGCTGGTTGGCTAGACCTGTGTCCCTTCTCATGCGCTGGTTCCTCAAGTCAAAATCAGGAAAAATTCAACAAAAGCTATACACATCTATAGAGGTACAAAAGGAAAAGACGAATGCCACCCAGGTGCCCCATTATTTTTTTCTTCCTTGAGCCATGCATTGTTTAGCTTGAAATTGCTTGATTTGGGGAGAAAAAACAACAGCACACACCCGCCTGTCAGCATGCCGTCTGTCCTTGCCCACACAGCCTGTGTTCCAGAAGAAGGAGCCCTCAGGGATCCATGTATTTCCATCTCCAGGACTTGCCAGCCAGGGAGCAATTCTGCCCAAGAAGAGCCGGCTTCACTTCCCTGTAACTTTCACTTCCCCGGGATTGGCTGGGGTTCTTTTCCTCTGCCCCAAACATGCATATTTCATTCCAGCTGCTTTCCACATCAGCAAAATCCCCAGCACCAGGTTCCTCTACACACTGGCTCCTTCCTGATTAACTCTATTCATATAATTTATTTTGGTTGCCTGTTTCCCATTTGGGAGATCGGTACAAATTTAAATGAGAAGTAAGAGTATTTGCTTCAAGTGTGGATCAAACAGAGGGTGGGCTCCTGGTGTTATGTGGAATCATCATCTGATCTCATCTTCCCCCAGAAGGAGAGATGGGGGAGAGGGAGGGAGGCTAGGAAGTAAGGAGCGAGGGTGAGAGGGGAGGAGACAAGGAGGAAGGGGAGGAGGCAAGGAGGGAGGAAAGGAAGAAGAAAAGAGAGGGAGGAGTTTAAAGCAAAAGAAGAGAGGTAAGGGGGAGGGGGCAGAAAAAACTGGAAAGGAAAACGAAAAAGCTGCCAAACCAGCTTCTCAGCTTCCTCCTTTGGGTTGCAAGCCTCTAGCACATCTAGCCTTTGGCTAAGTTTTACACAGATTATCTGCATGCTGAGACCTGGCTGGAAGTAAATCACCCACATCTTAGCTTATATTGGTTCAGGGTTAAAGCAGGAAGACACTGCGGACTCATTTGTGCACAGGTTTGGAGCTGTCAGTGCATATTTCAGAGAGCAGGTGGGACCCACCCATCATCCAGACTCCAAAGGGAAGCTGGTGAGCCTCCCCCAGGTTGGGGTGTGCCGGATATGTTTTCTTTCAAATGCGTTCTCTGTAAGGGGGCTGGGATTGAGGACACAGCCTTCCTCAACTGGACCAGACCCTATGGCTCTGGAGGGATGGATGTGAGAACTCTTTCCTCTTGACGCAGTAATCTCGTTTCCCTGTTTTTCACTCTAGACACTGTCTACATTTTTAAGAGAGGCAGATGGTTCTAGAAGACATTTCCCGAAGAGACCCAGGCCAGATCTTCCCACACAGTGGGCCCATATGTGGAGCGGAGGTGGGAGCTCGCGATACCTCTGCCCTGCATTGCTGCCTTCTGGGGTTCCCCTCAGCCTGTAATTCCTTCCTCGGATCTCACTGTGGCACCTCAATCCACAGAGAAGGCCATGCTTAATTTAACCAGCCCAGTTGCTAAGTTGGCTCTCCCTCTGGAGGAAAACACAGATTCACACACCAAATAAGATAAATATCAGATGGTCTCACTTACATGTAGAATACAGAGAAAGCAAACCAAAGGTCAAGAGAGAGTTAAAACTAGCAAGCTGATCCTAGATCTGAGGCCCAGAGCAAGGGAGGGGTAGCAGGGGGTTCCAAAGCAGGAGGGAAGAGCATGAGAGAATACGGTGATGGTTCACACGGACATGGTATAGAACTACGGGAACTGCAACGATGTAAGAAAAAATTAACTAATTAATTAAAGAAAAAAAATTTTAAATACAGAAATCAATTATGAATAGATTGAATATGTGCTTGAGAAACAGGAAAGAAAATTAGATCCCATATACATAAATTCAGGATGGGGAGAGGGAGACTTCTTGAGTGGGACAGGAAGTCCAGAAGCTATAAAACATCGAACACACCACTGAACACTTTTGCTCCAATGAAAATTAGGAATGTGCAAAGCAATACCAAGACATTCTTTTCACATCCTCCTCCTACTAATGTGGCAAAACACGAGAGAGGCTGACGACCTCCAGTGCTGGAGGGTGTGGGGAAACGCCGTCCCCTGGACAAGTGGTTGAAATTGTATATACATTTGCAATGTGATTCTATTAAAATTCAAGCTATTCTTACCATAAGGGGCATCCCAGAGGCTTATTTGGACAAGGACACACATGAATCTTGTACTGTTAAATGTTTTGGGAAATTGCCTCCCCCGCTTCCCCATGACACCCCCCCCCCACCTGCTCACCTAGCAGACAGGAAGAGCAAAGCCATCTGCATAGGCCCCAAAGTGAACACTGGTTTCCTGTTCTTGCTCTGTGAAACTACCATCTGCCTGTGGGTAAACTAACCTTTCAACCCCCACTAACGATCAGTGAACCAAACAAGCCTTGTGCTTCCACAGCGCATTCTTTAGAAATCATGGATGTGATTAAACCCCAGTATTTGCCTTCTTCTGTGCACAGATAAACCTTTATGTCAAAATAACTCAGGACCAGAAGCTCCCCGCCCACTCGCCGTAAGAATAATTACCTTTTGGGCCTCCCTGGTGGCGCACGGGGTTAAGTCTCAGCACTATGAAGCTATCACAGCCACTGCAGCCAGAGTTTGATCCCCAGCCTGGGAGCTTCCCACATGGCGCAGCAGACCTCTCCTGTCTTGCTCACTGCTCCCCTCAGCAGTGTGTTTCAGTTAATCTGCCTGTTCTGCTCCCCACTCTGTCTCTGGTGCAGCCTCTCACCCCCACTCCTCTGGCCCACACCCCAGCTCTTGTATGTATAAATAAATAACTCTTCAAAAGAAAAAAGAATAATTACTTTTGACTCACTGTTTATATGATATATATACTTACATAGACATGTAACTATATATACTAATTCAAATTTGTGATTGCTGAAAAAATTCTCACAATCTCCCTGGCTGCTTGCCAGGTTCAAATCCTCACTTTGGGCCTCCCTGGTGGCGCAGCGGTTAAGCGCTGCACTGTGGAGCTGTCGGCAGCGGTGACACGAGTTTGATGCCCGGCCGGGGAGAATCCCACATGGTGCGGCAAACCTCTCCTGCCTCACCCGCTGCTCCCCTCAGCAGTGTATTTCTGATCTGCCTGTTCTGCTCCCCACTCTGTCTCTGGTGAACCCTGTCGCCGCCCCACGCCTCTGGCCTGTGCCCCAGCTTGTATGTATAAATAAATAAATCTTTAAAAAAAAAAACAAATCCTCACTTTGATTATCAAATAAATTCTTTTTCTATTATTGAGACTTTGACCCCAGTTAGCAGAGCAACCTTTAGTGTCCCCATGGGAGAAAAGGAAAGAAAAGGCAAGAGAGACAGGCTCTGGTGACTAACCTTGATCCATCTCTGAAGCAGCCCTGGTGAGGGGGCAGGTGCAAGCCTACTGGCTAGACTTACAGTGCACATGCACCATGGAAAGAAAAGTGGAAACAGTGTGAATGTCTACTGGGGGGAAAGTGCCAGTGAGGTTAATTTGAAGTTGGGGTCAGATATCTGACCCAGAAGGTCAGATAGACTTTTCTCAATACGCCAGGAGTGAGCCGCTTTTTTTTCTTTTTTTCTTTTTAAGATTTATTTATTTTTGTAAGCTGGGGTGCAGGCCAGAGGTGCAGGGCGGCGAGAGGGTTCACCAGAGACAGAGTGGGGAACAGAACAGGCAAATCTCCCAAAATACACTGCTGAGGGGAGCAGCGGGCGAGGCAGGAGAGGTCTGCTGCGCCATGTGGAAGCTCCCCAGCCCAGCATCGAACTCGCGCAGCAGCAGCTGTGGACAGCTCTAGAGCGCTGAGCTTAACCCACTGAGCCACCAGGAAGGTCCCAGGAGTGAGCCTCTTGTCCCCCTCACCCCCGGCATGGGAACGAGAGGTCAAGCAAGGCCCTGTGAGCTGAAGGGATTTATTGCTGATACTCAGAGAAGGCGGACTGTTGTTTTACAGGAGAGCAGGGAGGGCCCTCGGAGCAGGAGAAGCTTCCGTTCTTGCCCAAGTCCTCAGTCCTCCCTAATCGAAGAAATAATCAATATGCCCTAAGTGTCTGCCCTTTTCCTAATCAAAGAAGCAATCACTGCTCTCCCTTTTATGACCTAGAAGAATGTAATTCGGGGTCTCACCCAGTCTAGGTTTATCATAAACGTGTTCTATCTAAGAATCTCATCCTTACTCTCATAATAAGGATGAGGTCGCCCCCTTCTTCTCTGTCATGTGAAGTCTCCCTCTCTCTGTCCTTAATGCCCCACCTTCTAAAACGCAGGATAAATATTTCTGGTTTGCTCTATTGACAACCACGTGAATCCTTTACGTGTATGTTACACAATAGTTTTTCCTTTGCTATAACTTGTATGATGCTACTTTGATTACTCTTCCAGCTCAAGAAGAACTCCAAGGGGTATAGGAAGGTTTCTTTTGTGCCCAGAAATACATAAGAAGAGTCTGTCCTAGACATTCCAGGGAGGCCTAGCTGAACATCTTGGGGAGACCTACCTTGAACTTCATCACAATATTCTTACTATTGAAATGTCAGAACTAACATGGCTGATATTCAGCAGTTAGGAGCCTTTGGGCTACAGCAGTTGTTGAAATACTGTAGTATTTTTATTACCCCCACAAGCCTGCCCATTCTGGGGACCTCCCCATGGTCTCCGGTCTCCTCCCTCCAGCCTTCCTCATGATTGAGCAGCTAAGGGTTAATATCTGGCAGCCCTGGGAGGGTGGGAGAAGGGTTCCAGGTCCCTGCTCTAGCCTAAGGCTTAGATCCCACCTAAATCCTGGCTGTGCATTCTGAATGTCACTGTAAGGATAGCAATGGCGTCCTGTCTATTTCTTTTTAAAATCAATACACTATAACATGAATATAATGCAAGTCTTCACTTCTGCACCTTGGTGCCATTCACCAAAGCCAAGGCTGACTTGTGTGATTTGCAAACCGCTACCTTCTCCTTCACCTGTCCCTCACTGACAGTGATATTCAAATTACTCTCTACCTGAAGCAAGCATGGTAAATAATTGAACCTCTGAAAGAATATTAAAGACTTAAAAAAAAAAAAACCTCCTTAAATATTACCTACACAGTCTTTTACTGCAACCTACAGGGTGTCTTCGTCAAATTCACTGCTCAAAATCTCTTGAGCCCCAAAAGTCTTCCAGAATAATACTGAGCAATGAATACCTAGCTGATAATGCTTTCTAATTTCTGGGTCTGGCTGTGGATGGACGTCAATTCCAGGTTTGCACTAGTTGCGAAAGAATAAAATGTCCCTGGCTTCAAATAAAGAGCAGGGCCAGTAACATCTCAACATGCTATAGCCCCAGAAGACTGGGAGGAGAGAAGTAAGCTCAAGACCAGATAACAGGCTGACAGGACAAAGCAAGTCCCTCTGAGCTGCCTTTTAGGAGGGGCTTACTGGGGGTTGGGAGTGGGGGCTAGGGCCAGAGTAGGAGAGCTTCTGTTTAAAAGCAAGCGCTAAACATAAATAACAGACACCCTTTGGGCTGAAAATATGTCCCCAGGCTTCAGAGGCTACGCTGATGGGACCCATTGCACAGATGCAGACGTTGAGGTACAAGAAGCTGATTCTCTTGCCCTGGGTTTCAAAAGCGATAATGGTGGTGAGCAGGATACGAGAGCCGGTAACGCTGTCACTCAAGTCCGCCCTAGCCCAGGGAGTGAGGCGCTTCTATGTCCAGGAGTCAGGCAGGCACAGAAATGATGGTAAGAGAGGTAGGCCTGAGAAGGTTTAGATCAGGGTCCTGGCTGGAGCCCCCAAATTCAAAATCAGTCCAATTCTGGGTGAAGCGATTCTAGCACAGGTCAAGTCTCAGTCGATCGGGGGTGGACTGACGGGCTTATTCATCTGGCAAGGCCCAGTCCTTCCCCAGCACACACAGGCCTGCTTGTTCCATCACATTTCCTGCTCTCTGCCACCGCCTGCGCAGTAAGCTTAGAGAGGCAGCGGCTGAAAGGACATCTGGAGTGCCCCTCCGGTGTCAGACTGACAAGGAAAGAGACTGAAATGAAAGGGAGGGAGGGAAGATCGTGGGCACCTGGTACTCCTTGGAAAAGATGTGCTATGATTATATTTACAGAGGGCAGCGATTCTGCACCTCCTGAAATAGGATGCAGTGGTTAGGCAAAATTTTATTTATGTGCTTTGATTTTTTTGCCTCCCTGGAGATAGCTTTCCTCAAATTCTCAGAGTTCCATAGCCCAAAAGAGTTTAAAAGCCAGGACCTCTGAATCAAATCTGTTTGAACACTCATCTTTGCTCGGGCCCCATTTTTTTCAGTGCGTATTTATTGAGATGCTTCTATGGGCGAGTCATGGTCAGGTGTGAGGATGATGGTGGGGAGCCAGACTGTGGCTCCTTCTTTCATGGAGCTTGTATTTCAGTCGGGGAGACAGCCCGAAGCAGTTCAACGGCTGGCTGATGAATGCGGGATTTAAGAACCACAGGAAACCAGGACAGAGTGCAGGAGGAGATGTTTCTGGTCTAGCCCGGTAAGAGATGGTTCCTCAAGGCTGTGACGGTTAAGGGGAGCTCTGAGCATTGAGTACTTGGGATGGGAAACTGAGTGAAGTTGAGTTGAGTAAAGAGCATTCTAAACTCAGCTCCAGCTTCGGTACTGCTTAGGAGCCTGTTAGAAATGCAAAGGCTCAAGTCCCGTCTTGGATGTGGTAAATAAGAATCTGAGCTTTTAGACAAGATCCCCAGCTGGTTTATCTTGGCAATGAAAATTGAGAAGTGCTGTTCTGAGAAGGACTGTAAGAAGGTGGTGTTCCTAGGTAGGTGGTGGTGATGGTGAGATGAGGCTGGAGGGCAGGGTACATGACAGCATGTTCTTGTAGCCCCCGTCAGAAAGAAGCAACATTTAGGGCAAATAAATGACAGCTTTTGGCCAGAACCTTAAGCCCTTATTTGGCAGCTAAAGCTACGCGGCCTGGTGCACACAATAAGTGTGGAAAAGAGGCAGTGACCCCTCTTTCCTGCGACACGTAGCACCTATCACCTCTGTTTTCTCATCTGTAAAGTGGGGGTGACAAATCTTCACTGCAAGGTGGTGAGGATGGTTTAGTGGATTGTAGTTTATAATCTCATAGACTGGAATTCAGTGTATAGGAAATATTTAACAAATGAGTTTATTTTCCATTGATTCAACATCCTTCATTCTAATCCCTGAAACAGGAGCTGAAGATGTGACAATGAACAAGAAGAGATCTACAGTCTCGGGGAGCTCATAGTCACTTTGGGGAAACTGGGACTAAACAGGAGATTATGACGGATTGATAGTCGACAGGCATGTGACTGCAGGGGTGTGCACGAGAGGGAGAGCACAGAGCCCAGGGAGCGTGTGCCAGGCCTCCCAGAGGAGGGGGTGCTTTGGGCTGATCCTGAAGAACGAGTGGGAGCCGCCACCCAAAGAAGAGGCAGGTTAATAGTCCCAGGACAGACCCTAAGAGTCACTAACAACATCCCAAACCCAGAAGGGTTAGATTTCTAGAATAGACAAAGAACTACAAATTATGAAGAAAAAACAGGAAACTTGACTGAAAGATGCAGAATATAAAACAAAAACCCACAAATGCCCCCAACAGATGATTCAGCTGTGGAGAAAGCTAAGTAGCTCTGTGAGATATGGAGAGAGGCTCGTCCCCTTTAATAGCTAGAGAAATGTAAACTAAAGCCATGAGACACCACCTATTCACCAGAGTGGCGAAGCGTCAACATGTGGCACATGCCAGACATATGGAGTCAGGAACCCCACTTCCTGGTGGGGGTATAAACTGGCAGTGTTACAGACTGTGAGCTGCATAAAAATTGGAGGTTCCGTGTGCCCTACACCCACCTAATGAAAGTTGGAGCTGAGCAGGGAGGGGAGCGAAGGCTGGGAGGAAGCACGTGGGGCAGAGAGATAGGGGATGAAAGAGGCCCGTTTGCTTCTCAGCTTTGGCCTTGCTGCAGGGACTTGGGGAACATGGAAGGAGACACGTGGAGCTGAGACATGGAGAGACACTTGGAGTAGATGCAGGTGAGAGACCCCCAGGGAGGCTGACAATGGCAACCATTACCTTGACTTGTACTTTGATTTTGCTCCTTTCATCCCAGACTGGCCTGACTCTTTCTGTCTCTTTCTATGGTTCCCTGGCGGAAGGTGCCTTAGACTTGTGACCAGCTTTTGGGCCTCAGCGACCCCACTTCGGGCAACTCTATCTGGCTGGGCATTTATCCACAAGGCGAGGGGTAACTTTGAATGTTTTATTGACAAACTTATTCTTCCTTCTCTTCTGTGTCTATGCACACTAATCCTAATAAAGTTCTGAGAATGCTTTGTCTTTATGCAGTGGATGGCAGAACCTTTTTAGAACATGCAAGTTTGGGGGCCTGGGGGGCCCTCATTCTGCAAACTAACAGTAGGACCATTTGGAAAAGCTCTCCGGTGGCACTCGGGGTGCTTAGTGTGCAGATCACCTGTTAACCTCTTTCCTAGGTACACATCCCAGGGGTGTTCTCCATAGAGTCGGAAAGGGATGAATGTAGCATGGGGTCTGTCCTATCAAGAAGTTGGTGGCAACAAGGTGTCCACCGTAAGGGGGCTGAATAAGTAAAATGTGATAAGTGCGCATGACACAAATCATATAGCACGAGGAAGTCACAAACTAAAGAGAACTATATGGATAGACCTTGAAAGACTGCTGAGTGAAGAAAACATCAGGGTGAAGTTCATCTAACACAATGCCATCCATGTTAAACACATTCACAATCAAAATAACTGCGTATTTTATAATACTACAAATATATCAAACACATGAGACCTGGAAATGCTATCAGGGATTAGGCATATAGAGAAAGAACAAGTGAATAATAAAACAATGGTCATCCAACGACCAAGTAAAATGATATGCCAGGAACCAGGAATATGATTAAGCTGATTCTGTGTTCCTGAGAGCCAATAAAAAATCGATGAATCAAAAATAATAATAATAAAAGGTGTAGAGAGAGAGTTTTCAGTAAAGGGAACAAGTGCAATTCCCAGAAGCAAGCAGAATATGGTGCATTCTGGGCATGGAGATTTCGGTAGGGCTAGAAGAAAGAAGGTAAGGTAAGGTAAGGTCACGTAAGGAGAGACCAGATCACGGAGGTGCCCAAAGCCATATTCAATAAGCAGGAATTTTCAAAAGGTAGAAAGGAGTGTCCAGAGAATTAACAAGCGATGATTTTGTTTTTAATCTTGCTCCAAACTCCAGCAATGAGGGGATAAGGCAATCAGCTGGAGTGAGAAGCTTGGGGCAGGTATTTGTATTCAGCGGGTCTATTTATCAAGTGCTAATGAAATAGGCTTTGGGCATCTTAGCACCCAAATCATGGACTTCATTTTTTCTCCGCTGTGAAACCAATTACGAGACAGTCATTGACATTTTCACCAGTAGCAGCACATAGGGAGCAAAGTACAGAGTCACACTTAACCCTGTGACCTTGAACAAGGTTACGTGAACTGGGAAGATGAGTTGCTTTGGTTCCTTATCGGTAACAGCAAAACAACACAAGCACTTCCAATATTGGTTGCCAATGGGATTAAACAGGAATTAATTCTGAAGCTTCACAATAACTTCATGAGATAATGTTATTCTACACTGTATAGGAAGAAGAAACCCAAAGGGAGACAGAGATGCTAAGTAACATGCCCAAGGTCATTCACAGTAGACACGCAAGGTTGAAACAGGCAATTCAGTTTATAGGCTGTTTGAGTCTGTTCCTCGAACTACACTTTATTGCACTCTCCTTACGCTGCTTATTTCAAAGTCCGTAGCATCACACGAGCTACTGCAAGTAATGTCCGGCACACTGAATTGTAAGAATCTGGGGTCTCACTGCTCCACCCCTGAACAGAGGAGCTGAGAAGAGCCTCAGGTAGACTTTAAAAGACTGGAAGGAGGGGGAGAGGGGGCTTCTACCTGTTGCCCTTCTGGGGGTGGGGCTCCTGCTTCTGCTCAGGTTCCACATGCAGCCCTTCAACTGCCTCTGGCCTGTGCCTCTCTTCCTGGCCTCAGTGCTTTGGCAGGTGGTACAACCCTGCTCTCTTGAGAGACTACAGAGGTCGCCATCTTGACCTTGTGGTGGATTCAGCTTGGGGGGTACATTTCGAACTTTGGTTCTCTCTTCTCCCAGCCATTTAGGCCCTGTGAAAACTCTTGTTTCTCTTTCCCTCTGGGAGGTTGCCTGCTCAAGGCTCTGCTCTTGGGCCTTGGCTGCTCAGATCTGGGCCTTGCCTATTGGACCAAACATTTGCCCACAGTGGGATGGTTAATTTCGATTGACAGTCCATACTTTGAAATCCTTCTCTTCTCTATTCCTCTTCTCCCTCTCTCTATTCCCCTTGAACCTCTCACCAATTAAAAAATATTTGGGCACACTACCGCAATTTAATTACTTGACTTCCATGCATATGAGACTTTCATGCATTATGAGACAAAAACCATTAGAATGGGCAAAATGGGTTTTCCCTTAACAATTTGGGGTCCCTAGACACCACTTGATTTTGTCTGGTAGCAGAATGACCTCTGGGCTATATTGGAACTGTACACAAGTTTTGTTTGACCTTGTTAAATTACAAAATCTAACCAAGTAAATTTTTAACATCTAATTGGCTTCATTAAATGATTCATGAATAGGGCAGCATCCCCATCTAACAAGTAGAAAAGCACCACAAAATACTATTCAAAAGGGATGGTTTTATAGCCAGAAAGAGGATGGGACAAAAGGAAAGAATTTCTTTTGGCAAAGCCTTCCTTTAGAACAAGGGCAGAGAGGTCTGTCCTGTCATGAAGCTTACTTCATTAGCATTGACCAGGGACTCCTAATTTATGCTTTATTTTAAGTTCTACTTTGGGGAGAGGCTATACCTGCAATTAAGTTAAGTATTAAGTGGTGGGCTCAGCATAGAGAACTCCATCTGGGGTCTTTTTTTTCTTTTTCTTTTTTTAACAACCTGAATAGTCAAAAAAATTTTTTTGTATTAAGTCTGTTTTGAAATATGGAAATTTTATATGAAAATCCAGAATTTTGTTTTTTATGAAAAATTAGGAAAGTTGTAAGACTAGTTTCCTATGACCTCTGGAAAAATCATTGAGAGCTGAGGAGCCGACTGTATGCTTTAGACAGAGCATATGCTTTCCAATTTTTCCATAGTCCCTGCTACTCCCTAATGTACCAGCAGTATTCTTCTTATTTACTTTAACTGCCTAACCCTTCACAGACTTTGATGTTATGACCTCAGTTGTAGGCAATAAATGGTCTAAGCCCTGAGAGGATATGGCAATCCAAGTTTTCAAAAATCCAAAGATTGACCTATTTCAGAATGTGAATCAAAATTAAAATCTACCTGGAGTTTTACCTCTCTGGTCTCAGTTCTCAAAGAGTCATTTTTCCTTTGACCTTAATTTCCTCTTTCATGAAATAGTCAAGTGACATAACAGTAAATATCACCAAAACGTGAGCATTGGAATTGTTCCTTCAGAAACTGAACATTAGGCTTAGCTTTTCCAATAACTCCCTATTCATTCAAATCTAATTACAAAATGATTTTTAATCATTGCAAAATAAATTCACTCTTCACGTCTGGAAATGTTATAGCCCTAATTTAACAGCAACAACCAAAAAAAAAAAAAACCTTCTAATGGATTTGCACTAAGAAACAGAACATGGCCTGTGTTGTCAGATGTTCAATAATTTAACTGCAAATGAAGTGTGCAAAATACAATATTTGTGTCATAAACCACCGGGCTTGTCACATAATAGATTTTTGAAGAGTCACGTTTCATGACATTGAGCCATGTTATGTTGGAACAGTAGAGTGGCCAAATTGAGCTTTATAGGTTCTGTTTGCTTATGGAGAAAAGGACTGAGTCTCACTTCACCCAAGAGCAAGGAGCATGGAGAAGCAGTACATCTCTGGGTCCTGTTATTCCAAGGCAGTTATTCACCTGTTATTCACCCATCTAGCTGGATAATATAACTCACTCTCAACCTTTCCTATTCACAATATGTGATTTGGATTACCTAAGTCTCAAGGGATTTTGTGGGTTTTGGTATCACTGACTGTGGTAGGCAGGATAAAGACTCCTCCTCCCACCAAATATGTCCAGTTTCAATCTCTGGCATCTGTGAAAAGGTTAGGTAGTACAGCAAAGAAAAATTAAGATTGCTGGCCGAATTAAGATTTTATTCAGCTGACCTTAAAACAGATTAGATTGGATTCTCCAGATAGGCCAATGTGGTCACAATGGTCCTTGAAAGTGGACGAGGGAGGAAGAAACAGAAGGCAGAGAGGTTAGCATGCAACCAAAGCATACCCAGGGACCCTCAAGTGTTAAAGGGTGCATATTCTAAAAGGGGTTTGGTCACCTGTGCACACCAAAGCAAAAGAAGCAAACTTCTGTGAAAGTTTTTGAATAGAGTTGGTGTGCATAGAGAAAGAGAGAGAAGAAATAATTCCGAATAACAGTTTTCCAATAAAACTCCAAAACCTCCCATCTCCTGGTGGGCAAATGTCCAGCTAAACAGGATTGGTCTGGAGCAGGGTTACTGAGAGCTGAAAGCTTGCCACAGTCTGACAAATATTCTGGCAGGAACCACAAGGAAGGGTTGAAGCAGACCCAGAGAGCTGGGACAGAAGGAAAACCTCAGAATTCTAAATGTACCATATAATGTGCCATGAGTTCAAGATAACAGGTGCCATTTTCTCTGCCAAGGACCAAGAGCAGCCCATCTGTCTCTTCCAAGTGTCTCTTCCATGTGTCTCTGCATGTCTCTCCTCCATGTGTTTCTTACCCCCTTTGTTCCACCTTCTCTTAGATATCCACATTGCTCCTTCCCAGCTGCCCTCCATTCAGGACACCTGTTTTGTGGCCTGCTAGCAGTCAAGGCAGAATGTATAAAAGTAGGGGGTGGGGAAAATGGCACCCATTCAGTGCTTCCCCTTTCACAGAGCTACATCTGTAACAATCATGCAAGAAGATCAGAAAGATACCATGAGAATCCCATCTTCTATTGTTGGTTTTGAAGTTGGAGGAAGGGAGCCACAAGCCAAGGGGTGTTGGCAAAGGCTTGGAAGCTGGAAAAGGCCAGGAAGTGGCTTCTCCACCATGGCCTTCAGAGAACATGTGGCCCTGTAGACACCTTGGTTTTAGCCTAGTGAGATTTTTAACCTACAGAATAGTAAGATCTTAATTTTTTACTGTCTAAACCACTTATTTGGAGACTTTTTTTTTTACAGTCATAGCAATAAAACATTCATACAGCAACACTAAAACCATGTCATGAGGAAGAATAACAGAGTAACATTTCTACTCGAACTGCGTGGACCAAGATGTGACCAAATGATGCAACTATTTCCTCAATATTGTGATGCATGTTGGCTTTGTTTTTCAAATTTTAACATTTCTCAGATCAGGACATATCTCACTATGGAAGAATACATTTAATAGAGAGCTTTTTTCCAAAACCCATCTAACAAAATTGAAAGCTGTTATTAAATAGATTGGACATTGTACAATCTCCAGCACCTTAAAATCACACAAAGAGTGGTCATTTCAAAAAGCAGGCAGATGGACTTCAATTCAACAGGCATTGATTGGGGTGTCCTGTCAGTGCAAAGCACATTGCTAGGTATTAAGGTGAGCTGGATGAAAGGGAACTGCTCCTGTCTCCTAGGTTTTCACAGACAAATGGAATAGTGACCCAGGCATGATAAATTATACTAAAATCCAGACTGGTATTATTATTAAAGCTCCAAATACATAATGCTGTGAGGTCAGGGACCAGGCTTGGCCAGTTCACCAGTAAGTCCCTTGGATGCAACATTGGGCTCAGCATAGAAAAAGTCTTTGTCTGGCTGTGTAAGTGTTTTACATGAATTCCATTGTCTCCCATTCCACAGATGAGGAAACCAAAGCTCAGAGGGAGTAACTTCCCCAGAGTCACACAGCTACTAACAGCTTAGATTGGGGCTGCAGTCTCAGCACAACTGCTATTTTGGGATGAATAATCCTTTGTTATTGAAAACCAAAAATGCGTCCAGACATGATAAATGTTCTGTAAGGGAATAAAAGCATGCCACCCCAATACATCTTCTACAGGAGGTTTATTTCAGGGAGGGGCTCTGAAGGCAGGGTGGAAGTTAATTTTGATGTTTATGTCTAAACCTCTCTGAAAGATCTATCCCTTTCTCTCTTTTCAAACAAGAAGGCAGAAGTACCTTTGTTTCCCCCAGGAAATACCACAACTGTATTTCCCCTTTCTTCCCTAACCTTCTTGTCCTAGTTAAGCTATTTAAGATGGCATCTGAAGCCAGTGGGGGAAATCAGTTCTGTTGGATCTCTCTCGTGTATACAGGAGGCATAGATGTTACTATTGAACTTTTATACAGCTTCTCTTGGCAATCTGTCTGGTGCTTGTTGGATTGTTTCCCAGCCTAGGAGAACCCAAAAGGGTAAGGGATGATTTCCTTTGTACCCTAATAGGCCCCTGGAGGAAGGGGAACAAAATTACCTCCAATTACCTCCAATTGAGAACCACTGGATTAGAAAAAGCGAAATCAGCATTAAAGTATGCAGAGTCCTAAAATGTATACACAAAATCTTTGAGTCTTTATTGAAAGGATTGGAGATTAATTCTTAAACTATTGAGTATAGAGGGAATTTAATGACTTGCTTCTAGCCAATGGAATGCGGTGGATATAACTGCAAGATTAGATGACAGAAAACATTTTGACCCCCTAAGACACTCCTGGATTCCTGGCCCTCAGAATCTGATTGGGATAATAAATATTTGTACAGTTCTGTGTCACTTAATAGTGGCGAAGTGTGAGAAATGCCCATTAGGTGATTTTGTAGGCTCAATGGCGCCCTCTGTTGGAACCACCCTCACTGTGTGCAGGTTGTGCATGTGGTCCACAGTCACACAGTCAATCAAAACATCATAGAGTGACACCTGACTGCACCTTATGCTGATAAACTTAAGAGTGCTTGTTACACAGTGATGGATAACTAATACACAGTGGATGTGTTCATCATCACAGTGGTCTAGGATGGCTGGCCTTTGGGGTGCATAGCAGAGGGAAGAAAAGAATGCAAAGGTCAGTTACAAAGGACCTTTGAAAGTTTGCTCATGGGTCTGCTGTTCTGATGGGACCTGGGGCCATTGCTGGAGAAAAACCTCAAAGGCAGAAGGCGATGCTCTGGACTCCACCCACTGATACCCTGAGTGGGGGAGGCTGGGAAACAGCAGTGGGGCATAATTGCCCTGGGAACTTTAAAAGACAGAGTGAGGGGCCAGCTGCACGCTTCTCTCTGGGCAAGCGTGTGGCTCTGTCACTGAGTACAATTTCCATGAAAAGGGGAGGTTCCATGTTCCTGCCCCATTGAATGAAGGGTGGAGCTGAGCAGGGAGAGGAAGCTCATTCCAGTAGAAAAACACACACACACACACACACACACACACACACACACACACACACACACACACACACATTCCTTTCACCCCAAACACTTTCGCTTTCTGAACATGCTGGGCTCTTCTGTGCTTTTATACGCTTGCCCTTGTCCTGATACTCCACCCCCTCTCTGCCTTTTGCACTACCTAGAACTAACTTACTTTTTGGAAAGCCTTTTCTATCCTTTCCAGTCTGGAGAGGCACCCCTCTGACCCACACCCTTTTATTTTGAGGGGTCTTTCTCCCAGCACTCTTGATATCATTCTGGATTAAATGGACCATTTATTTGTTCATTCTGTTGCTCTTTCCCCCACTGAGCTTGAGCTCCACAAGCCGCTTTCTCTAGATATTTAAATCTCTGAAGATGACAGATGTCTAATAGATGTTTGTTGAACAAATGAATGAATACACAACCATTGAGTTGTTCTGACTGCCCCGCCTGCAGAAGTCCAGATTTCTCTGTGGTTTTGTAGCCAGGTGATTTGTCTTTGAAGAAAAATAAGTCCAGTATTAAGGAGTCTTATCTTACCCAATGGATGTATGTACCTTGTATTTGAGCTGGACATAAACACGGATATAGCAATAGCAGGGCTCATTCTCCGCCACAAATCACTGGGCTGGTTTCCCTCCGCACAGACCCAGAGGCATTACCCTCACTTTGAAACATGACCTAATTTCACTGACTCATGGGCACAAACCCTCAGATGTTGGTCCCTTTCCACCCATGTCCCCAATCTTTCCTCATATGACAGGAAAAATGAAAAGTATTCTCAACCCTGACCATTTTCAAGTGTGTTGGTTCCTGTTAACTGTTTGCAGCCCATTCACCATGTTTTGTGGGATCCGTTTGCTTCTGTGAAGGGGCTGTCACTTAAGGACACAAGTTGGAGGACAGCGGGGGACCTCACATCCATCAGATCTATCAGGACACAGCGGTGTGCCGGGCACTTGAGAATTATGTGGGACACAGAGCAGCAAACTCTAGGTCCCAGGCCAAAGCCAGCTCTGTTATTATGGTCCTTGTACTACAAATGGTTTTCACCATTTTTTAATGGTTACATTTTAAAGAGTTATGTAAGTACCTACTTACTATGTCCGATTTTGCCTCTTGGCTTGTGAAGCCAAATATTGCCATGTAACGTTTGCTACATTTGAGAAAACATTTTCTGGAGGAGGAGGAGAGGCGAAGACTCTCAGAGATGGAGTCTGGAGAATGGATATGTCTCCTGTGGGTTTTTAAGTTGCTTCCAATGGGGTTACCAGGTAACTCCCCTGCTCCGTAGCCCCCGAGAATCTGTGTTGTGTCTGGATCAGCCAATAAGATTTGCGAGTCACGGATTCCTTGCTGGGAGGCGACAGCGACTTGTGTATCTGAGAACACTGCCAGGCCACACAGAGCAGTGGTCTCGCCAGAGAGCCACCCTCAGTGCTGACCTCTGACCTCCTCTTCATTGTCCACAGGGCCCAAGTCTGGCTCGGGAGGACCCACTCAGGCGCCTCTCCCTTCTTTTCTTCCTGTTTCCCCTGTGGGCTCAAGCCCATGGGTCTTACCAGGGTGCCCTTGGCGAGGCTGCCCCGCCCCTTCTCACAGGCTCAGCTCTCCCAGCAGGCGAGCGCGCAGTCTCGAGAGCCCTCTTATGTACCCGGGGCTGATGCTGCCTGGCCATCAAGTCAGCTTTTCCAGATTGAACGTTCTCTCTCCTCAGGTCCTTCTTGCCCTGTGGACAGTGTAAGGGTGCCATTTTAAGACATCCTTTAGCACCAAAATACTACTTTGTGACACCCGTGTCCTTCCTTCCATTAATCTCCTTTGTTTAAAGCATAAAGAACTTATAAGGCGACGCAGAGGTGGCTTCCTATGGGACGCAGGCCAAAGGGCGGGCGGAGATGCCCGAGGTATTTCTGCCGCCTCAGGGCATCGGAGCTTTCCAAGACACAGTGCACAGCATCTTTGTCCTTCTCAGTTTCTCACTCCCGTCTTCACAGACTGGGGATAAAGGGAAAAGGTCGCCAGGGACCCAGGCTTCGCATGGACAGAACAGCAGGTAGAAAGGACAGGCTGATAATGGCCAAGAGGGCACTCAGCCTGGTCACCGGGAAAGGACTGGGAAACATGAAAAGCCAGAGAGAAAATGGGCAGTGCAAATTGTTTTTCCTGCAATGGCAAAAATAATTGCGACTACAGCTGAAGGCATTATGAGGAATGGGCGTCGAGACACAGCATTTAAGCTAATAGCCACTCAGGAGAAGGAATTAGGACGCAGTCCCCACAAAGACTGAGGTCTTATTGTCATCACGGATTCTGCCCTTCAAGAGACATTACATATTTATGGAATGTTAGTTATGTGTCAGAGACGATGCTAATCCTTAGCTAATGCTAAGGCTCAGATCATTTCTGTAGACAAAAATCCTATAGGACAGGAACCGCCATTAGTCCATAGTTACAGAAGAGGAGACCCGAATTCAGAGAGGTTGGGCTATTTGTCCACTATCTCACAGCTCACAAGTGGCAGAGTTGGGACTCACACCCTAGCCGGACCCAAGAGTCTGAGCTCACAACCTCCCATTAAGATGGGCTGTCCCAGGAGTCTGCCTTCAGGATCTCCTCTCCGGTGCCAGCCGGTCACCAGCATTTGCCTTGGAGAAACCAACTCCCATAGACAGCTGTCTAGATGGGGCTGATGTTATAAATGGTATTATGAAAAAAAAGGATACAGCTTATAAATCAGGCAAAGGGAAGTTATGATTCTTCTGGACACTCTAATCTATCTCCCTGTAATTGCCTGTATATGAAATGCCTGCATGAGGCTATAGGAGTATTCCCCGAATCATCTGCAAAGGTAAGATTGCAATTTTAGTAACCCTTGTTACACAAACCAAAGCAATCCGTTCTACTTTGACACCCTGATGCTCTGGCTTGCAGAAGGGATAGAGCAGGGACAGAGAGGAATGTGTTCACATTCCTGTTCCAAGCTAGAGCAGCACAAAGAGTTAACCGTGCAGCATTCATTCTCCTCTGGAAGGCGGCTCTGGCCTCTAACCATCTCAGGAAGCAATCTTGGGGATACTTAAGGAGAAAACCACAGCTCCATTTCTTTAAACTATCTTTAACCTTTAGTTCTAGAAACCCTAATTAAAAATCAATTCTGTTTTTTGTAGTAAATCTGACAGTAATTCTATCTCTAATGGCAGTGGCAAGATAAATAGTATGTCAGGTAAACTCAGCAGGAAAATGACATTTTCATTAGCAATTTACTAGGTGTGAAATCTCTACCATGATAAAGCATTCCCAAACAATACAGAGTAACCATCCCCTTAGGGCGACCTATTCTACTAATTAATGGGGGACACTAGTGGGATTAAATGTCAGCTCCCCAAATTATTTTAGTGTTCACAGCAGAGTTATTTTGTATGCACCTTGCACTGAGAAAATAAGTCAGAACCTCAAACAATAAACAAGCTGACATAACAAGATGATTGCAGCCTATTGCAGTCCAGAAAAATCTAATCTGGTCTCCTAACGGCATCGCAATCTTTATTGTGACTGTACAGGTTCCAATTCATCAGCCCATTTCGGCAAGCTCTCCCCGCCAGCAATCACTCACTTTCAGGGTAGCCTCTGAACAGGTATTGACTGGAGGGACTGGCAATTCATCCCTAGCCCTGCATGTCTCCGTCAAGATTCTGAAGCAGGTTGAGGGGGTAGAATCTGGCCTAGAAAGACCGGACTTGCAGAGTCTCTGGCAGAAGGAAAAAAAGAGGACAAGCAAAATCCCCCAGTTCAAAGCAGAGACTCAAATGCAGGCATCAGCCTTATCCCTGGGGAACCCCCACCAATGTCCCTAATGACACTTCAGTTCAAGGAGGGAACTTGAGATACTAGGACCCAAAGGCAACTAGCGGCCAGAGGCTCACAGTTACTGGGGGCTGGCTCTCTGGCTGTGCCTTTTCTCATTTAAACCTTCCATCAAATCCATGGTATAGGACAATCATTATCTCCCATTTTCAGATGAAGAAACTGAAGCTTAGGAAGGTAGAGAGATCCACAGAAGCCAACAAGTGACTTCAAACAGGATGATTTAGGTGGCTTTCAATTTTTTTTTTAAGAAAATGCAGACTGAATCAACTTTATCAGGCATTTAGAAAACACGAGCAAATATTGATATTACATTAAAAAAACAAATTAGTTTGTATATCATTCAAGCTCAAAGATCTGAATCATCAAGCGTAACACTAAAAGATAGAACAGAGTCAACCACTTCATTGTAGAACAGAAGACTAGCGATGGCTCATTTCAACTACATGCATAAATATAAGGTAAAAGGGACGAAACAATGTCCAGCTCTGAATTTCAAAGTGACCCAGCAGGATGAAAGGAGCACCAGCTGTCACCCTCATGGGACTGTCACATTTCTATCAAGGAAACAAATCATCCTGGGGTTAAATTTTTTTTTTTTTAATTGGGGAGAAAAGGAGCCCGAGATGCCTGGAATTTTAGAGTAAATGGTTTGTTTGGGTCTATGATCGCTGTACTTTTTTTCTTTCCTTCCTCTAAGAAAGAAAGTGACTATTTAAGGGATCCAAGAATATTTCCCAGTTGTAGCTTAGTTTGGCAGAATCAAGTTTTTATTTATTGAAGCAAAATTCACACAAAATTAATCATTAGCCATTGAAAGCGTGCAGTAAGGACATCCGAGGCGCTGGGGGGCTGCCACTACTACCTAGTATCAGTGGTCTCATCACCCCCAGTGAAACTGAGCCCAGCAACCTGCCCCTCCCATTCCAGAACCCCAGCTCCCTCGTCAGCTAGTCTGCTTTGTGTCTTTAAAGAATAACCTAACAGGGGCTCTCTGGTGGCACAGAGATTAAGTCTCAGATTATGAAGCTATCTGCAACCACTGCAGCACAAGTTCGATCCCTGCCCAGGGAGCTGACCCACAGGGCACAGCAGACCTCTCCTGTCTCCCCACCATGCCCCTCCTTAGTGAATTTCAGTCACTCCACCTGTTCTGCTCCCCACACACCTCTGGCCTGCACCCCAGTTCTTATATGCATAAATAAATCTTTAAAAAAATTATTTAACAGGCAGTGGAACCCCAAATATACACAACAGAAGAAAGAGGAGCTGCTGATGAAAGGGGCGGGGAACATCTTGGCGCTTTGTGCCTTCAACTTTCCCACATACCAGTGGGGGGCCCAGAGCTACCCCACTGGACCCTTTGGGCTCTAGGGAACCATTATGGGGGATTTCCAGAGAAACTGCTCCCAGGGGTTCTATCACTGCCCCGTAATTACTTTGTTTTTCTTTACAAGGGGAGAGGTGAGACATTAGACTGCGAGAAATGTGCACAGAGCTTGAACCCCCATTGATGGGTACCCACACAGCTCCACTGGGACAGTCTGGCCATCGGGTGTAGACCCTGGGCAAAGCACTGTGTTAGGAATTGCGGCTGCTGCTCTGTTTGTTACACACATCTCCACGGACAGATGGAGGAGGGAGCTTGATACTCTGCATCTCAGAAAAGCAAAAGGGAGATATAATTGGATTTTACCATGGACTTCTAATTCGGGCCCACAGAAAATAATTAAAAAGTTCTAATACTGCTTTCCCTTTTGTGGGAATGGTCACCTGATATTTCAACCAGTAGGCCTTGGAGCTGAAGCTGGTGCGACTCCGTATGATTTCCACCTGCACTTATTAATGGTGAATTAATGTAACCAGCATGTTAATCACACTCTGTGCAGTACCCACCTCCCTATCTCCTACTGGTTCTTCCCCTTGACCTTGGTTAGGCCAAGGACAGATCTGAACGCTAGGTCTGTATAGGGAAAAACCACGAAATCACTCAGGGGTTATGAAAGTGGCCCAGGTGCTCCATGAAGCTGCTGTCTGGCTCTGCACTAAAGAACCACCCAGCCTGCCCGGCCCAGCGAGAAACAGCAGCTATGTAGACAGGGAAAGAGGAATAACTCAGGCGACCTGCAGAAAGACAGGGCGGGTCCAGCCACACCAGAGATGGAGTTATGCACACACGTGGTTTCTGGGATTCCCAGTTCCAGACCCCCGGAGACTCGGATTCTGAGTGACACCCACTGTTTTCAGCAGGATTCTTTGGCTGCAAGTGCAGAAACATGACTCAACTCACTCACAAAGGGAGGGGGCTGCCCGCAGAGCTGCAAAGTCCAGACACCGTGGCTGCAGGTGCTCGGTGTTCCTGGGTCTCTTTCTCCACCTTCTGTGTCTTCTTCCCTCCAGGATGGTTTCATTCTTATGTGGGCTCACTGAGCGCTCCCTAAGTTCTGGCTTAGAGGCTTCCCTGGTGGCACAACGAGCTAAGTCTCAGCACTATGAAGCTACCTGTAGCCACTGCAGCACGAGTTCAATCCCAGCCAGGGAGCTGACCCACATGGCACAGCAGACCTTGCCGGTCTCATCTATTGCCCCCCTCAGCAGTGTATTTCAGTATATCCGCCTATTCTGCTCCCCACTCCATCTCTGGTAAATCCTCTCCCCCCCACCCTGCACCTCCGGGCCTACACCCCAGCTCTTGTATCATAAATAATCTTTAAAAAAAAAGTTCTGGCTTAGCAAGCACAATGGAGAAATCACCCCACATTTCCAGTAGGTAAAGAAAAATGGGGGGACTGCTGCTCAGCAGATGATTTATAACCACCAAGGAACACGCTGACTAGTCAATCTGTCCTCGGAACTGTGTGGAGTGGAGTCAGCCCATCCAAACCATGAGGACCCAGGGAAAGCAAAGGGACGCTGCCTAAAGCAACACTGGGGGGCTGCTACCAGAACATGGGTGCGCTAAGCCGGCAATAAGAGGGGACACCTGCTACAGCCCAGTCTCCCTTCAAAGAAATCCTTGTTTTCAGTTAGTCTGATCAGATTTCTGCTCCTTATCACCAAACAGTGACTAAATATCCTTGACTAAATATCTAGAAAAATGTGTGGGAAATAAAGATGAGTAAAACAGATTTCAGCTGTCAAGGACCTTCCCATTTTGTAAGGAAGATAAACCCATGGTATACAAGTCGTACATCACAAGTAAAAGAGAAGCCCAGGATTTCAAAGGCAGTGATACCAGCCGAAGTAGTCAGGAAGTTTCTTATGGTATTTTCTTTTCTGAGGGCTTAAGTGAGAATGCCCAGGGTTTCCAATAGGGAGAGTATTTCCAGTTAAAGAAGGGCATCATCAAACACTGAGAGGATGAAAAGCACAAGGTAGAAATACAGGTCATCAACCTTATCCCCCAAATACCTCTGGCATCTACTTCAATTTCCAGCTCTCACTTCCCTCCCCACAAGACAATGGATTCATCCAGACTCCTGGGATATCAGCTTTCCCTCCACTCCAAGCCAGACTGCGCTTATACCAGCTAGAATGGTCCTTTTCAAATACAAATCTGGCAGTTATGATGCCCTCCTTGCCAGCAGTAAGGCTCCCAGTGTGCTTATGACCTAGATTAAAATCATCTCTGGAATCCTCCTTTTTCTGCAGTCTGTCTGACATCCTCTAAGTTACAGGAATTTCCCCAATGCCTCAGAAAGCCACCTAAGCCCTTCACATGGTGGTTCATTTACAAGGTCCCTTCAGATCTCTACCTAAGGAAGAACATTCTAGTTGGGCTGGTTCAGATGTCCCTATGAGACATAACAATGTGGCCCTACAGTCATCGTTACTGCCTTTATTTCAGTTAGGAAATGATTATTCTTGTGATTACTCCATCAACAACTCAAGGGAGAAAACAAGGTTTGTCAACCTTGGTTCTGTTAATATTTTGGCCAGATGATTCTTCGTTGTGTGTGAGATAAGACTGTCCTGTGCTTTGTAGGATATTGAGCAGTTTTGCTGGCCTCTACTCATTGGATGTCAGGAACACCCTGCCTCCAATTGTGACAACCAAAATGTCCCTAGACATGGTCCAAAATCCAATGGGGTGCATGGGAAGCAAAACTGCCTGTCTTGAAAACTACCGCTCTGTAGTCTTTTATACTGGAGATTCCATGAGGAAAGAACCCAACCCAATGCCTGGTGTGTGTGGATACGCAATTCTCAACTCTAGTTGCACTTTACAATCACTCAAGGAGCTTTAAAGAATGCTGGTGCATGACGGAGCTCCACGCCAAGTAAACAGGAATCTATAATGGGGTGGGGTGCCTAGATTGAGGTCCAGGCATCCATAAAAAATAGAAAACTCCCCAGATGAATCTCTTATGCAAACTGGGGTTGATGGTCACAGAAATAGGCATCCGTTGTTGAAATCTTTGTTGGATGAATGTAACAGAGGGAAGGAGATTGGGGGGGGGGAAGGAAGGAGGGAGGGCGAGATGGAGGAAATACAGGAGGCAAGGCAAAGGAAGGGGGGAAAAATGGGAAGGAGGAAAAAAACAAAGTTTCTTGTTAGACTAGGACTCACAGTAGAAAATTGGCTGTTAAGCCTGGAAACCAAAGACGGGACCCATTTGAAGAACTGTGAATATAATTTCGTTGTACTTGGGGTAGGCATTGGGAAGTCAATGAACATTTCAGCACAAGGTTGCTTCAAGTTCAAAATTGTGTTTTTAAGAAGTTGATTGGGTCATTCAGCACAGACAAAATTGGAGTGGAGAGACCCAGCAACCAATTGCATTTTACAAAAAATCTGGGGATGATGAGAAATAGAAAGGAAACATCAAATGCCAAAGATTTTCAACAGGAGGAATAGCTAGGTGATTAGAAGCAGGCCACAGGTACAGCAGGTGCCTCTGGGACGATGACAGTCATGTCCCCAACATCCTGTGTCCTTCCTAGTAGGTAGGAGGGACGTGGAGTAATGTGCTATTCTAAAGGGTGCCCCTAGAGCACAGGGCAGACACCTAACTGATGTCAGGGCTCAGAAAATTGGTTCTCAGAGGAAAAGACCTCCAGGGTAAATGGGAATGAGGTAGAGAGTGAGTTGGAAGGGAACTAAGAAAACATAATTGGATAGGGGTGGAGCAGAAGCAGAGCGGAGCAGTGTTGAAAACAGCCACTTCCACAACATAGCATTAGTTCAAAGTAGTACAGGTAGAGAAAGCTTAGTGGAAAGACTGTCATTTGCTTAGGAGCAATAGATGTGTGTCTCAAGGGTAGAGAAAAATATTCAGACCCTAGGCAACAGAAATATTTGAATAACATCAGAATTCTCTTAAGAATAAGGCAGAGAAGCTCTGGATGATTGAGGAGGGCCTTGTAGGTCCCAATCAGGATTTTAGATTTTATTCTAAGAGTCAGGATAAACTCTGGAGAGAAGGATTTTAAACAGAGTAGAAACACCACACAGATTTGCCTTGTTTTAGATCTCATTTTTGCTATGGCTGAAAATAGAAATGAGGATGAAGAAAGAAGTCGGTAAAATGTTTCCAAAGCTTTAAAGCCACCTGACTGGGAAGGCGTGGCCATCTTAGCAGCAACAGGAAGAAGTCAGCAAATAATTATGGGACCATAGGTATCTGAACAGTTCTGTTATTGCTTAAAAACCTGAGGTTCGTCAAAAAAATCTTCCCTGGCAGCCTCTCCAGGACCCTGAACAATCTCAACAGGGTAAAGAACACTGGCCGTGGAGCCAAACCCGCCCGCCTTTCAACCCCTGCCCTGTGGTCCACCAGCTAGACAGTTTTCTTAATCTGAGTCTCAGTTTCCTTTCTTATATACCAGAGAGACTGATACTTCCCCATGTGGTAATAAAAATCAAATAGATACATCTGGACAGTGGTTGGTAGTAGAGAAAGGCTGCTTTTCCTTCCTCTCTGAATCCAGACCATGCAGGTTAATCACCACTTTCGGTTATTTGCTGTCACGAAGTCTTACACCATGAACAGTCATTTCCACAATGTAAAATTAACTCAACATAGAACATTTTGGGAAGGCTTAGTTGAAAGATTCTTGTTTGCTTAAGAGATGTAGATGAATGTTCATAAGGTGGAGAAAACAATTCAAGACGCCAGACCAGAGAAATATTTGAATAATGGCGGAGCCAGAACATTGGTAGCAGGTCAATAGACCACTCTCCTCTCCTCAGTAAATTCTCCATCTTGAGCTTCTCTAATATTGGCATCTTTGTGATAAAGCAGCTTTTGATCTATTATTACTCTTACGGAGGCGCACTGAAAGCAGTTGAAGGAGGATGTTGCTTTATTACAGACCAAGGGCCTTGTGTTTATGATTTACAGTGCGGTGATGTGTGCATACCTGATAGCATCCACAGAAGTGACAAATCGTGCAAGGGAAATGAACTTATCTTGATGCCTGGCCTGTGTGTTCAGCCAGAACTCTTCAGATTGCTAGTGACAGACACATTACTCAAAATAGCTGACAAAAATGTGGAATTATAAGGATGCTGAGGAATCTCCTGGAAGAATGGAACAAGCAAGTCAAGGAGAAGGCAGGAAGGAAGTAGATTCAGGAAATGGAGCACCAAGGACTCAAGGATTCAAATCAAGACACTGTGATTCTCGGGCCTCCCTGGTGGCACAAGGGGTTAAGTTTCAGCACTATGAAGCTATTTGCAGCCACTGCAGCACGAGTTCAATCCCCGGCCAGGGAGCTTCCCACATGGTGCTGCAGACCTCTCCTGTTGCCCCGCTGCTCCCCTCAGCAGTGTACTTCAGTAGATCCACCTGTTCTGCTCCCCTCTCTGTCTCTGGTGAATCCTCTTACCACCCCACACCTCTGGCCTAAATCCCAGTTCTTGTTTGCATAAATAAATAAAGACACTGTGATTCTTCTTTTTCACTTAGTACAGCATTTGTCTGCTTGCTTTGTTATTTTTCTCTCATTGCAAGCAGGTTTTGGCTACACAGCCAAAAGCATGACCTCTGATCATTTCTAAGTTTTCTACTTATGTCTTCAGTCCTCCAAAGCTTATGAATTCATTTCCCCAGCACCAGTTCCAAAGTCCTACTGAAGGGGACTCATTAGTTAACTTGAGTCAGGCGCTTATCTTTAGTCCAACTGGTTGTTTCCAGTGTATTGTACTAGGATTGGTCCATTCTGAGTCAGCTGTCTTCTCCTGGACCCATGACCAGTGGCTAGAGAGGCAGGGTCCTATGAGACCATGTCCCCTCTGAAGTAAACCAAACAATGCAGGTGAGAGGCAGTTTCACAAAAATAACCAGGCAGGGTGGACACATCTATGAGTAAACATCACACTTCTCCCCTAGGAGTCAATGCAGGGAGGACATTCTTGCCTCATTTCACTCATTTATTGATTCCTCGCACCATTGATGCATTCATTTGTTCAGAGGCTTATTAAAGCATTATCTTTCTGGCCATGGCGATTGTCTGGGCTGAGTGTGGAGCACAGTTTTCCCCTCCTGCTGCTGATACCTTTCTAGAGATTTTCACTCACACTCTTTAATCAATGTCTCTGCTAGACAGGCACTCAATCCCATCTGACAGTGCGCAGGAGCCTGGAGACCACTTCATGCCAATGACTGCTCCTGTTGAGAAATCTATTCTCCTCGAGACATTCAGCATTAGACAGAGAAGTATCACAGAGATGTTCCCAATCTCTCAACTCAAGTGTTTCTCTCGCTCTCTGTCTGTCCATCTCTGTCTCTCTGTGCTTGGTTCTTTCTCTCTCTCTCTCTCTCATGCACGCAAGCACGCACGCACACTCGCAGGCTAGAATGGCCCACTAGATATTGAGATACCACTTTTATCCCTACAGAAAAAAAAAAAAACTTGCTGGTGAAGTTCAATCTATTATTTGGATTTGTCTCCTATAGGGAGACCTATAGTGTAAACTCAATGCTTATACAGAGTCCTCGGGCTTCCTTGACCTCTTTGTCCTTGAAAAAGGTTAACAAGAGAACTTTGTCCTATGAAAATCAAAGAGTGTTAATATGGGGACAATCTTTTCAGTCAGTTTTGAGAGAGTAACTGGTCCTAATTTTTAAAGTTCAGGTCTCATGAAGGGTTTCTTCCCTGACAGTCCAGGGTGTATGGGGGAGCCAAATTTTTTCCCTTTTACTTTCCTAGTTATGTGCCATAATCATCTTTCACCTCTCTGGGTTTCCTGTTCCACTGTAACTTCTAGAAGACAGAGACCAACACTTATTCATTATATTCCACATGGTCAGCACATATCCTGCCATATAAAAGACATTCAGGAAATACTTATTCAGCCTGGTGCATCACATAAAAGCCACATCTCCCTAGACATTCTGAGCTGGAGCCACAGACAACCCTAGTCTAATGGATATAGCAGAGACCCACAGAGAGGACACTCAACTCTGTACTCATGTGGGTAGTTCTGGCTGATCAGGTACTTTTGAAAGGCAAATATTAATAACAGTTACCAATGACTGAGCCCTCACTTTACCTCACCATCAAGATTTTGGAAACGTTCTCAAAGACAGTGGTTTCCAATTGGGGTGATTTTGCCTCCCAGGAATTTTTGGCAATATCTGGCCACAATTTTGGCTGTCATTCTGTTATTACTGGAGCCCATCTGCTCAGTAGTGGGAGCTGGCAGGAGCAGTGATGGTCTTTTACCCTGCTGCTCCACCCAAGTCTGTTGTGGTGGTTGACCTTTTATGTAACAGTGTATTTCCTAGATCATAAAATTGACCAATCAGGTGCAAAATAGGAGCTGATTGGTGCTAAATGGTCCAAACAGACTTTTGTTACCAGGACCCAGCCTCTCACCACAAGTCAGTTGTGGCAGTTGTTTCTCAGAGAACTTTTATGTAGAGCACACACCCTGGATTGTGAAATGGACCAATCGGGTAGTATTGACTGATTGGTAAATGGTCCAATCAGACACAAGATTGAAAAGTGGTCTAATCAGACTTATGGGAGGGCAGACCCTGAAAGAGACTATAAGCCAGGGCCGGAGGGAGGCAAAGAAAGGCGAGGAGGCAAGGCAGAGTGAAGGAAGCCCCCAGAAGATGACAACGACAATGGTGCCAGCTTCCTGAAGAAGAAAGAAGACAGTTCCAGACTCCAAAGAAAGAAGGGGAAGACTCTGTTCCTGGCCTCCAGGGAGGGAAAGAAACATCCAGCAGCCACCCTCCAAGGAGGGAAAAGAAGCCAGAGGACTCTGTCAGAGACTGGGCCTCCAGTCCTGTCTCTGACGTTGCCTGAAAGGAGCACCAAAGGCCCTGGGCGTGGTGGCTCAAAGAGCTGTTTGTTGGTATAACCTAACATCTCACAAAGAGCTGTTAACACTGGGTGTCTCCGACACCACTCCTGAGGGACCAGTAGTGACCATCACTACCGGTCAGTGCAGTCCAGCACTTCTGGTGACCAGTGGCGACCATCTCTGATGCTTTCTGGGTGAGACAGCTGGCCCCTTGTGGATACAGTAAGCTCTTTGTTTCCCCATTTGTAAAATAAACCCCATGGTGGTTGTTCCTGCAGCCTGAAGTCTCTTGCAATTGTGTGCGCGGGTGAGAACCCACAGTCAGTGACCTGTCCTCTTATTGGGCACTGTCCTTTGTTAGGCTATAGCCCATAGGCCCCTATTGCTATAGTCCTTGGTTTTGGTTTTTGGCCTTTTGGCCTTTTGGGGTTTTTTGGTGGCTCTTGCCTCAGAGCCTGGGCAGTTTTGTCCTGTGCCCTGGTTTCAATTCTGGGAGGAGTTTGCTGCTTATATGTAGTGGGTAGACATGAGGGATTCTGCTCTGACCTCTAATAGACAGTTGTCCACAACAAAGGATGGTCTAGTCTCAAATAGTGCCAAGACTGACAGATTCTGACCTAAGATAATCCTTCTATTGCCTCAGTTTTTTTGGTTGAATTGTATAGTCTCACCTCTAACCTATCCATTATCCCTACCTATACTATCACCATCTGTAACTCTTGGCAGGTCTTACAAGTATGACCTGAACAGGGAACTTCGCCATGTCAAGCCTGAACCTAGTCTAATGCTGAGACTTGGAAAATTCCCTGCTGTTCCAGCATCAGATTTTTACCTCCTTTCATGAGAGAAACTGAAGATGTTACTTAGGCCAGAGCTGGGAGTATCTTTAAATTGAATCCAGTTCCCCCTATTGAAACATAACAACTTTTAAAGTAATCTAGTCTCTTCATTACCAGTCTACAGCCAGTTGTCGAAATCTCTTTTGAGTTGGTAGTTAAAAGGCCCAGCCACACATTCGTAATGTTATTGTTGCTGGCTAAAATGCTTAGCAACAACACAAACATCACTCAGAATCAAATTATCAGATGTACCGACAAGATGCTCTTCGGTTTAATAGTGTGGTAAATGATGGCTGGGAGATGTTCTTTGAAGCTGTGGAGGCAAATGTGAAAGCTAATTCAATTCTCAAATGGATAAAAGTGAGAAACTGTTCTTATAAACCTGATATTACCAGAGATAGGGCGAGAGCATCCTGCTGCCTTGATGGGGGAGGAGAGAAAAGCAGGATTTATTTTACTTCTGATGATAAAGAGCTGGGCTCGGCCGTGCGGCCACACAGGCTTGACCTTGGGCCCAGGTGGGGAATGTGAGTAGGAGAGCTGGCTCCCGAGGCAGTGGAGAGCTGGCTTATTACATCATCAGTCCCCCTTGGAGTTGGTGGAGAGAGTAAGGGGCCCTCTGATGAGGCCTCCAGAGCCTCAGGGAAATCAGATCTCTGTTTATTAGGATTTGAGAGTCTATACCACAGTTTCCTAAGAGAAAAGGGGATCTTGTATCAGCTAGGTCAGTGGCTTTCCAATTGCTCAGTAGGGCCCTAGGTTTTCATAAAAGGTTCTCAGGGGAAGGAGAAAGAAGACTTGGAAGAGATTCGGGACCTCAAATTTGCAATTTCTGAATCTATTGACTTAGGATTACGATATTATTTTGAAAGAAAAGGCTTTTTGAGCTACTGATAAAAGTGCTGAACTCCAACGCCACATAAGCCGCCGGATATTGCACCGCAGTACCAATTCTCTGGCATCCGCGGGGTGTCCAACCACGCCGTTCTGAAACTAGGCTCCCGCAATTACTCAAACTCTATGCAGAAAGGGGCTCAGTTCACAAGACTGCAGCCTCGCATACCAGGGGCCACCCACATTTCTGCCTCACCAACTTGGCTTTACATTTGGGGGTTTCCATGACCCCCTTTCAGGTTTGACAATTACCTAGGCTGACCCATAGCACTCAGGAGATGTGATACTCATGACTGTGGTTTCACTATAAAGGATACAGATGAACAGCCAGAGGAAGCGATTCACAGGGTTTAGAGTCTGCGACAGGGGCTCCTGTGCCCAGGGAGGAAGGGTCTGCACCCGCCTCATGCACCATTATGTTCCCCACCAAGAAGCTCTTGAGTCTCCTTATCCACTTGGTGCAGATTTCATGATGCCGGCACACGGTATAAATCGCCGGTCCCAGGAAGGGGAAGGAATTCAATCTGCAGAGGCTCTCCCCTCTCTGGAGGCTGGGGTGACCATGGGGCTCAAGGTTCCAACTTTCTTGGTCTTGGCCCACCAGACCCTCCTTGACATTATCTGAGGGTCCACCATGAGCCTCCTCTTTGACAGAAAGCTGTGGTTGGCAGGGGCTCCTGGGAGATTCCCAAGGGCTCTGGAGCTCTCTGTAGCAAACTGGACAAAGACCAGAATAGTTCCCCCTTTTCCACCATACCTAAGAGCAGAGGTGGACTCCACAGCCTCTGCCCTCTGCGTCAGCCCAGAGTAGGGTATGTCTGGAGATCTGGGGGGTGTTTCCATAGTGGTAGCATTCAAAGTCAAGGCTGGGAGACTTAGCCATGACTTTACAGAGGACAAAACGGAGACGCAGAAGGTGGTGAGGCTAGTCTGGGAGCTGGTCTCTAACCTGAACTTGCCATTCTCTGGAGGTCCCGTGTTTGTCTCCTACGGCAGCTGCGGGCAGTGCTCACAGCATAGAGACTCTGCACAGCGCAGATGTGTGAATCACAGCTGGGCTGCAGGCAGCCTTCCTTCTGCAGCTCCGGGGAGATCCCAGCTCCTTGACCTTTCCAGCTTTTGGAAGCCGCCTTCCTCCGTCTTCAAAGCCAGCGGGGTTGAAACACCTTCAAATCTCCTTGCCTTTCCCTCTGCTCCTGTCATGACAAGGCTTCTGTCTGACCTCCTGACTGACCCTCCCGTCTCTCTGAGAAGGTTCCTGTGATTCCATCGGGCCCACCAGGATAATCCAGGATAATCTCCCATCTCAAGATCCTTAACTTAATCACAGGTGCAAAGTCCAGTTTGCCTTATAAGGAAACAGGCTCACAGGCCCCAGAGATTAGGACTTGAGGCCTCACCGCACCAGCCACAGTCCCAGTTTCTCGCCATTGTGTGGACTGGCCAGCCCTGGCCCATTTTCGCCACAGACCTGTGGTGGCCACAGTTGCAGAGAAGGGCTTGACCCTTCTCGAACTTGTTCCTCTGTCTAGAGGCTTCCTGGTCCTATCGATTGCCTGTCACTGCTCAGGGGGAGACACAACGGCTGCAATCTTTCCCTCCTGCCTCCTCTGCAAGTGCAGGGTTTGCATTGCACCCTGGGGTCATCCTACATTGGGGGTGGGATGTTAAAGTTCAGTCCTCCTGCCTCCTCCAGCTCAGCCTTTACTGGAAAGCCCTACAAAGCAACATCATTGTATTTTCCCAACAAAATCAATTAAATACATCAGTGCTTTATTTCCTACGCAGACAATGGTTGGCCATTCAGGAGAAACGGCTGACCGCCCAAGCAGTATGTGAAAGCCCATTTCCCCTCTCTCGTGGATTAGCTGTGAGAACTTGAGGAATTTGCTGCCTTCTTGGCTGTTCTTCTAGGAAAAAGCTAGTTTGCCTCTCAGGAGAAGTCTCTTGCCTCCCACATGCGTGCATACGTCATGGTTTTCAATGACAGGGGGTTTTGGTCCCAGGGAGATTTGGCAACATTTTAAGGCATTTCAGTGATAACTGGGAAGGGGACGGTCACTGGCATCCAGTGGGTAGAAGCCAGGGGTAGTGCTAACACCCTACATTGTGCAGGGTAGTTCCCCCACCCCAACAAAGAACCATCAGGTTCAAAATGTCACTAACACTGCAGTGAAGGAGCCCTGGCTTATTCCCAAGAGAAGGGCAAAACCCCCAATACTTTCAGTTTCTTTTGTTGTCAGTTTACTTGGTTCTCTCTCTGGAGGGACAGTGAATAATCCTGTTTGTCTGAATACGGGACAATCACTTGTTAATCATGTTAACAAGCAGGCAGGGTCTTTGTGCTTCCAAAGCTTCAACAGCAAGAACCAGCTACCATTTTCTTCCTCAGGTCTCCTCTGCCTCAAACACAGTGTGTCTTTCTCCTGTCCTGCTGTCATCTACCCCTGCAGGAAAAATATTAACAGGACATCTCTGCTGGGGCTAGAAGGGAAGAGGAGACCCCTTCCACTGAATGCTGAAGCCCGGCCTTACGCCACCATGCCTGCGCTGGCTGCTTCCCAAACTCTCACAGGCCAACGTGGGTTCTGTCCCAGGCTTAGTTTGGGACAGGAGGTCCGTGAGCTCTGATCTAAGTCACTTTCTAATTCATCTGCATCACCACCAGAGGAGCATCATGTGGTGATGGCAGGAGAGGGCAAGCTGTCCTTCAAGCTCAAGGTCTAGTTCTATGTGGAATCGCTATGAGCCAGGAGGAGGAAAGGACTGCATCTTAGAATTGAAAGCTTTGCGAGCGGCATCACGGTAACTTGGGTGGAGGCACAGACAAACAGGAATAAGCTCTCTGGACTAGTTTTTGAATTTTTCACCCCCCACCCCCACCCCAGGCCATGGGGGAGGGCAAGATGCTGAGCAAAGTCAGGTAAAGCTCTTTCCTATACAGACTTTTCTCAAGAAAAGCAGCGAGCCACATGGGCTTGGGTAAACCAGCATGTTCAGCCTGCGAGACATCTTTGGACTATCTCGGCTTGAACTCAGTGACTGCCATATGAGGAAGTCAGATCCTCGGCTGGCAGGAAGACAGATGGCTGAGAGGAATTTTTACCTTAGATTAGAACAGAAAATTCGTCCTTCTTCCTAAGACAGAAAAAAGGAAAAGAAAAATAATACACCACCGCTTCCTGTTTGAGATAATGGAGCTATTTAGGTTATGTAGTTATAGAAGATTTTAATACTTCCTTTAAATGCAAAGGAAAACAATAACTTTGAAATGGCTTCATTGATCAAAACACAACTACCAGCTACGAACATTTATTCACACCACCAAAGGCATAAGCCCTCTTTATCTCAACAAGAATATTATCTTGTTACGGTTAATAGTTATCGAACTGCCTATTATGTGCCAAGCACTGTTGAAAGGCACTGCCAATATTTTATCTAGTTTAATCTTCACCCTAATCCTCATTCTTAGGTACTGTTATTACCTTGATTTACAGATAAGGAAACTGGGGGTCAGAGAGGTGAAGTAACTTGCCCAAGACCACACAGCTGGCACAGTGTCAGAGAGGATTTCTGAACACAGATTTGATGGGCTAACCTATCTCTCTTATCCACTGGTTTTTCATCCAGATTGATTCTTCATCTTTTCACATCCAGACTCATTTTGGGAGTGACCAGAGAAACTCATTCTGTTGTTTTCTTATCATGTCTTCAATGAGTTTGATATCAGAATAATGCTGCATACTCACAATGAGTTAGGAAGTATTGCTTTGTCTTCAAATTTTTGGAAGAGTTTGTATAGAATCAATGCTATTTCTTTCTAAAATTATAGGAGAATTCACCAGCAAAACCATCTGAGTCCAGAGTTTTCTTTGTGAGAAGTTTTTAAGTTACAATTTCATATTTTTAAATAGATCAAGCACTATTCAGGATATCTATTTCATCTCGAATGAACTTTTATAGTTTGTGTCTTTAGGTGAATTCATCCATTTCCACCTAGTAGATGAATTTACAGACAAAAGCTATTCATAAAATTCATCTCATTCTCCTTTGAATAGCTTTAAAATTTGTAAAGAGCTTTCTTAATACTTATGTTGGTGCTTGTGCCTTTCATTTTCTTGATCATGCTGCCCAGAAGTTTATCAACTGGATTGATAATCTCAAAGGATAGTTTTTAGTTCAGCTGATTTTCTTTATTTTCTTTGTTTTCCATTTCATTTGCTTCTGCTTTGACATTTATTACATCCCTTCCTCTGCTTCATCCTTTCTTTTGCTTACTTGGAATCTAAACTGGTCTTCATTTTCTATTTTAAGATGGCAACTGAGGTCACTAATTTGACACTGTCCTAGTTTACTATTTTTTAATTTAAAAAAAATTTTTATGCGTATAAGAACTGGGGTGTAGGCCAGAGGTGTAGGGGTGTGGTGAGAGGATTCACCAGAGACAGAGTAGGGAGCAGAACAGGTGGATCTACTTAAGTACACTGCTGAGGGGAGCAGCGGACGAGGCAGGAGAGGTCTGCTGAACCATCTGGGAAGCTCCCTGGTCGGGGATCGAACCCTTTCTGTGGTGGCTGCAGATAGCTTCATAGTGCTGAGACTTAACCTGTTGCATCACCAGGGAGGCCCGAAACCGTCCTAGCTTTCAGTGACGACATACAATATGACTAATTTCTCCCTGGCTGCTGCTTTTACAACACTCCACCCCTTTTCATATATTGTATTTGCCTTTCAATCTGTTCAAAAAATTTGCCCAGGTTCCCTTTTGATTTCCTCTTTGACCTATGGGTTAATTTAGAAATATACTATTAAGTTTCCAGATATTTGGAGCTGTAGTCAGAAAACATGTTTTGAATGATTTGACTCCTTTAACTACATTGGGACTATAGTCCCAATGGTTATAGTCACAGTTATATTGTATTTTGGTCCAGAGTCTGTATTGCTAAGTGTTCTGAGTGGACATTCAAAGCACACTGAAAAAAATGTATATTCTGCAGCTCTTGGGGTGACATGTAAATGCACTGCTAATTCAGTGAGTTGGTCCCCTGCAATTCCAGTCTTCTCTATCCTTGTTGGTAATACATGCACTGTCCTATCAATTATTAAGAGACGAGTTTGGAATTTCCAACTGTAACTGTGGACTTTATTATTTCTCTGGCTTGTTTCTCACCATGGCTTTGAAGGCCAGGGGCTGAGGGCTGGCTTGCTTGCCAAATGTCTCTCCCTCTCTCTACTCTTTTGTGCCCTCTCCCCATCCTAGATCACTTTCTGCCACTCTGCAGGCCCCACACACCTGGCTCCTAACATGCCATTCCATAAACCCCAAGGTGAACAGACTGGGGTTCTTCAGCCTGTTGTTTCTCCTCTAATTAGCTAGCACACCTGCGTTGCCGGTGGCTTCTCCTGAGCCTCTGAGGCCACCAGAGGTCGCATTACCAGGCTTGGTATAATAAGTCATTGCCATGCAAACTCGAGGTAATTAATCCTAACATTGGAAATTGCTCAAGACAAATTCCACTAAACCACATTATGAAACTAAGGCAAAAAAAATCATACTATTATTTTGCGATTTCCTACACCCGTGCTTTTTGTTACATGCCCTCATTTACTCCTCCCGAGCACCCTATCAACCAGGTGTTACTCCTGTTCTCATTTAACAGATTCTAAGGAACTAAGGCTCAGCGAGGTCTGCAAAGCCACACAGCTTCGGTGCCACAGCTGGGATTCAATCCCCCTTCTAAGCTTTTACTGTTCCTTCTCGAACCCAACATGAGCTATGCTTTTAGTACGGTGAACTCTATTTTACATCCAAGACATAATAACCCTTCTTAATACCAGTAAATTAATGCAGGAGACTTTGGGTGACAGCTGAATTCTTTTTTAATTGTATCTTCTCTGTCTAAATAAGGTATATCCTGGGCCTGCTGATTGTCAGGTCCAGGGGGAGACATAGGGAGTCTCTGTCCAAAGCCACCTGCCCCCCAAAAGAGCTAACTAGCAAAAAAGGTAACAGAAATCAACTTGCTGATCTTAATCGCTTTGCTGGCTGTACATGTCTCAGATCAAATACCATTTTGCCCTCTTTTTCCCCTTTAGGGGGAAATTAATTAAGCTCTAATTATACCGACAGAAAAAATAGAAGCTACAATAAAATTATTTTTTTTTAAAAAAAGCTATTAACAAGGTCTGAGCACAGAGCTTGTTATAACCTGGGGAATGAGCCTCATTTGAATTTTATGGCCTTTCCATTTGTATTTTTTTATTAAACCCTTTCTTACAATCCTCAGTATGTCTTTTGTCCATGGCATAATCATCTTCAGGAATTTTCAGGTGTTAAATTAGCTACTCCGGGCCCCCTCCCTCTTCCTGCATGGTAACCCAGGAGGCAGATTAATAACTTCTTTAAACTGATTTAAAAGTTCACACCAAGTTTTTCCATCTGGAAGAATGTGTGACTTGCAGAGCCTCTCTGGTCCAGGCAAATGAGGTGGGAGCCGGCGTCCTTATTAGAGAGAAAATTTTCAAGTTGAATGCAATCAGGGCATCTCACTGCAAAAAGGGACCTCAATTCTGTCTATCTGTTAAAGGCAGGGCCACGCTGACTGGGCTGGGCTGCTGTGAGGATGGAAAGGAACTCTCCAGAAGGAGGAGGAGGAGGAGGAGGACAGGTGTACCTGCCCCTCAGTGGCATGTCTCACTGCCCTGAATGACAGAACTTGAGGACAAACTGTCCCAGGAGGACATGCGGCCTGCCAATCGCAAAAAGCAGGGCAGAGCACCAGACCTAGACCCATTTTGCAGAAACTGCACACACACACACACACACACACACACACACACACACACACACACACACACACACACACAGCAGATGCCCTGGGTGGTAAGGTTGTTAGATTTCAGAGTCTCAATCCTAAGCCTTGATGTAGGGATTCAGAACATCTGAGAGTGGAATCTTGGAATGTCTATTTTTCAAATGCCTCCAGGAAGATTCTGGTGACTAGCCAGGCATGAGGGTCATATGACTAAAATGTCAAGACCAGAAGAAAAGCACAGGTTTCTCAGGGCAGGGGAATGCATGAGGTGTCCCAAATGGTGGAGAAGGAAGCAATCCCCAAGGGACTGGAGCCTCCAGTCCCTACAGGGGAATTCTTTTGCAATCTCCTTTACCCTAAAAGTGCTATAACTTTGGACTCCATTTTAATAATTATACATACCTCCCCCAGAAATTAGATAATAGTGTATACACATACCTCAGATATTAGCTGATCCCAGAATATTGGTCTTCATTTTAGCATTTCCTAGAACCACCCATACTCTGGGTGGTAGACATACATAGCCTTTCCCAAAATTTCTGAAAATTCCTGGTGGGGTAGGGGTGGGTGCTTATATCCTCAAATTCATGTGTGGTCTCTAGATTTCTGCTTCTGGGGCCACCCTGGGGGCCTAGGGATTAAGTCTCAGCTCTATCACCTCTATAGCCTGAGTTCGATCCTTGGCCAGGGAGCTGACTCACATGGCGCAGCAGAATTCTCTTGTCTCTCCCACTGCTCCCCTCAGTGGTATATTTCAGTAAATATGTCTGTTCTGCTCCCTACTCTGTCTCTGGTGAATCACCTCACCCCCTGCACATGTGGCCTACATCCCAGTTCTTCTATATAAAAATAAATAAAAGTCTTTAATTATTTAAAAAATAATTACTAAATTTCTGCTTTCATGAGATTTGTTTCTGAATCCTCTCACCATTCCATGGGTATCAGCTCTACTTTTTGATGCATGTAGAGTGACCCATATTAGATTTCCACTAAAACCATCCTCACAAGACACTGGTCTCTACAGATACAGTCAATTTAATAATGACTGTTGAGGGAGAACAGATGGGAGATGCAGGGAGGAAGGGCAGAGATGTGCTGGGTCTGGCTTATACAGGCTCAGGAATTCTGCAATCTAGCTATTAAAAAGCCATTTAAAAATATTAAATTATATAAACTCACAATTAAATAAACTATTAATAAAGATAATAAATACGCAAACCCATTACTTATTAATTATCCCACCACATTTTATTATTGATGCTGTTGGAATATCTGTCTACAACATTTGTGTGGTTGAAATGGGCTGATGACATGTCTCTTCCCAGTTCTGTGTTTAGAGATTTCACACTGGTAGATGGAATCAGGCACGTTGGGGATATTTGTATCCCATAAGGTGGCAAATGCTACAAATCAAGGCTTGATTTATTGTTTTTGTTGATTAGCTAGACTTAAAGATTAATGGAGACTATGTTAATAATGCCCATTAAATTTAAGAGGATCTGGTACCCCAGCTTGTATGCATAAATAAAAAAAAATTTTAAGAGGATCTTATCTGTGACTAGCACAGAAAGCTGAAGTTTTGTTTTTTATGCTTGAAAACTATGACTGATTCTGCAAAGCAGTCACTCCTGTCACTGACAAATAGCTCAAGCTCTGACATGTCTGTCTTCCTAGTCTCACCTCCATCCTCTTTGACAACATAAACAGCAACATCAACCAACACTCACATGAGAACGATGCCAGTATTCAAGTATTTATTTGTGGCCTGATTGTGTTAAATCCTGGTGGAATTGCAACCAGAGATCAGCTATGGATACAAGAAAGCATGCCATGAGAACCAAATGGCTGTATGGTAGAGAACAGGGGGAATTGTGTGTTATCCAGCCTCTGTATCTGTAAAGTTTATTTAGAACTTATATATGTTTCTCTGGAAGTTAGTTGTTAAATGTTCATCAACCTACTACTAGGAAGGTGTTTATATATATATATATAATAATACGAGAACATTGAGCAGTAAACATCCCTTGATAAACATATATATACACCTTGATTTATATGTGCATATGAAATACATATATATAACACACACGTACATACATATATCCACATAGATACATATATACAC